>QKYT01000280.1:93792-110464 GCA_003550305.1 Glomus cerebriforme | reverse complement strand
GTTTTTTTGGTTTCTCGCTAAACAATCTTTTTGGAAACAATAATAATTAAACTTATAAAAAGTTAAAGATTTAAAATAAATAAATAATTTAAACTTACACTCACGTGCTAAATAGTTTATATTTATCAGCGAATTGTTATAATTTTAATATTTTGTGAGAAATTTTTTTTATTAATAAATTAATAAATTAAACATGATGTTACAGTACTTTACTATGATTTATTACATGAATTACACGATTTATTTATAATTTGTTAATGATTTCAAGTATTCAAAATGAGTCTGTACTGCAGGCTGAATTACAAAAATTATTTATTTTATATTATGATTGATATATAATTTATTTATCATGTATATCGATGCTGTTTTAAATATTTACCTTATGTAATTTAATAAACTATTAATACAGAATAATATAATTGTAAGATTTCTCCAAATCAATAATAATTTAAAATAGATATTCGCATTACTGCAACAAAATTTATGATTTATAATAACGTTTTTTTCCTCTTCATTTTTATCATCATCCTTATTTTTCATATAAAAATAGTTTTTTTAATAGCCAAGCACAAATAACATAATTGATTGTGATTATTATTAAACTCAAAGTTTTTAAGTAAACAAACATCAAAAGCAAACATACTAAACCTCTTTACTTGTTATGTCAAATACATATACTGCAATATTATTGGGTAATTTATCAATCAATCATCAACATTCTGATCTCAAAATGATCAAATTTGATCAATATCGATGATTATGATCATGATGATTTTCTAATAATAACCAAGTCAAATAGGAAATTTGATGAGAAACAAAATCACTACTTAGAAATGCAGCAGGATCGTATTTCCAAATTACACTACATTCTTATTGTTTTGAATTATGAAGCATAGGCATCGAACTACTAAACATATGAAAGAAAAAATAAAATTGTATAAAATTTTCAAATGAATAAATAAAAAGAAACTAACAGAAGAAAACATATTATCTCCTTTTTAAATTAACTAGAATTCCTTTAAATTTTCTCTTTAACTTCCTTATACTGCTCTATGAAAAAAGATATTCCAATTTTTGTACAATTTTTATTCAGATCCATACAAAAATCATACAATTTTTGTAGGTTTTTGCAAAAAAAACCATCAATGACGTATTTCACAAAATATTCTTGAAGGTCTTTTTGGCATAATACATGAATTAGGTGGGAATTCATCTACACAAACGCTAAAATATTATGGACATACTTTAAATAAATATCAAAGTATTAATTATGGAAAAACAGATAATGCTGGAGTAGAATAATAACTTCAAATGATTCCTTTTCAGCAGACCATCATTTAACACCTGATAAAATTATTGTTCTAGAACCAGAAGAAGCTTCAAATTTTCCTACATTGTTGGGTGGGTTATTTATTAACTAACAAAAAATAACAATGTAATTAAATTGCACCCTGAATTTGAAAATATTTGTACTCATCTTAGGATTCAAAGTTCAGAACAAGTTCAACAACAAATATGATTCCAGGTCATGAATTTCTAGAATTTATGTATAAGATGGAATCATTAATATTATTATTATTTAAAAGGCATAAGGAATTTGGTCCAAATAATACACAACAATTTACTATGTAACTTGTCATTATTAGAATCTTTTAATACACTTTTTAATATTTCCAGCCAACTACTTTTGATATGTAAACCTATTACAGAAAAATATGAATTAAAAGAAGACGTTAAAAAGTTTCTTTATAAGCAGATTATTTCCATTTATATGAAAAGTAGACAAAAGACCTGGTGAAGGTTTAAAGATCTCATCCCTGAAAAAGGCACATTAAGTCTTCGGAAAAATCTTAAAGCTATGCGTAATGATACTCAAAAGTCAGAGAATAAACGTACATCATTAAAAAAATCTAATATTCTGGATTGGCACAACTTTAAATCTGGTATAGCTGGATTACCTGGATAATGCTAATGAATTATTTTCAGAGATATTTTTAGTGAGAGAATTACAGTAATTACTTTGGGCATTTGGAGATAATACAAACAACAAAAAAAAAGGAGTTTAATATCTTTAGTTATAGAACACTTTCTTTTTCCAATGAAGCTATATCAAAAAGACAAATATTTGCAGCTTGAATTATAGAATAATGATCTGTAACTATTATTGGTTTATAAATTTAGTGAAATTATGCATTAAACGAAATGTTATAATACATTAGGTGATTTTCCAAAAAAGAAACAGCTCTGAGAAAAGCTACAGTGGCTCAATTTAAATAAAAAAAACTTTGTCTACATAGAGCTAGCATAAATAAACTTAACTTTTTTTAATCAGCTGCTTTTCTATGTATATGTGTCGAAAAAATTAAAAAAAAAGTGAAATTCTCACACAATTTAAGATAATTTTTTGTGTACCATATTTTAATGGAGACAGTTCTGGCTGATCATGATCAGTCTTTGTAACCTTGAGTTGGCCTCCCATTTATTTATCTAACCCTAGATAATATCCTCAGTTTGATCACGTGATTCCTCAAAACTTGTCCCTCTCATTTCACATCTCAGTTTTCCATTTATCTTATTTATCTTGGGAGAATTTTGTCACATGCCTATTTGTTACGTGGGTCCACGTGATAGAACACACTTGAAATGGCACATGTACGTCACACTTGATGCTTATTTTGACTGGGATCTTGTATTAAAAACAAAACTCAAATAATTATTATAAATCATATTACTATCAGATGTGATCATATCAGTCTATCCATTTTGCTCCAACTGATCTAGATAGTTCTTGGCACTCAAGAAAAATGCTTTATTGTTTGAAAAGAAAAATCAGTTCTTTTTAGAAGAACGAGAAAAATGGGTATGATTTATTAATGTTCAGTATATTGTACAATGTAATTTCGTGAAAATACTAACTTTTGGGAATAAATGAAATTAATTTAAAATATATAACTTACTTATAGCATATATCTATCTTTTCTTTTAAAGAGCAATTTACTGCTTTAGACAATTTCTTACTCAATAATTGAGTCCATAAGTAATCTATTTACTTTAATTGCAAACCTGAAATATCGAATAAAGTTATATGTGTGAATTCATGGTTTAATTTTGGAGTTAAATTGCTTCATCATAAATTTGTAATATACATATCATTCGCATTGTTGATAGTGTTTTCAGAACATATAAAATGTTTTTTTGTGTCTATAAGTAATTTGATTGATAGTAGAATGAAATTTATATTTTTTTTTCTCATTTATACTAATCAACTATTATAAATTTAAGATATGATTATCTAATCGATTTGTACTAATAGTAGATTTTTAAAATTATAATATTTTTTTTCTACCAAAATCTTATAAATATTACTTATTTAATTATAAAAATTTTATTTATAATAATTAAATAATAAAAAATCTGCAGTAATTTGGAATATCTTAAGAAATTTTTGGTCATTCCTTTACATACAGTATCTTAATAGCCAAAATAAGAAGTTTCTTCATATATAATTCATCATTATTCCAAACGTGCAAATATCAGATGCTTGCTACATAAGTTAATACTTAATATTCCATACTATTCTTTCTAACTTTATTATTTGTTAGTTGACATAATCCTAAATCACTTAATGTATAAAAAATTATTTCCAATAATAAACTGCCTGAATGAAAATCTTTATGAACTTTTTCAGCAATATGATTATTAAGTAATCCTCCTAAAATTTTAATTAATCTTTATTTCATAATCTAAAGTTTCAGATTTAGTAAAATAACTTCCCAAAATTTCTATAACACAATAATCTAAAACAATTAGTATCTTGAGTTATTCTTAACATTTATTAATATCATAATCTGATTAAATAAAATTATAACTTATTTGTTATATTTATTAAGAAAATAATTAGTTTTTATATAAATATAGATATACAGTCAGACCTTCATAATTGCACTCTCCATAATTGCACTCATTATATATACCCTTCTTAAATGCACCTTCTGGTTTGGTTCCAAGATCATATGATCTCTAATTATTTTACCTCTATAACTGCACACCCTCTCTAAATGCACTATTTATAAAAATTTTGATATGGTTCCAAGGGGTGTGCAATTATAGAGGGTTGACTGTAATTTTAATTATTTCATTTAAGATTTCTGTACTTATATCAAAAGATTCATTTAAACTTTACAACTTTCATATTTGTAATTTAATACCATTTTTGATTTTTCAATATCCTAATACCAAAACTTCCTTCATACCAATAAGCTGAATAAATTTTACCAAAACCTCCACTTGTGATATAATTAACAATATATAGTATCAAGTTGCAAGTGTGTTGTATAAAAATTTATCAATTTTTTTAACAATGAATTATATTTCTAAGAATATAATTTTTATGATTCAACAACCGTCTATGTTGTTTTTTTGAAAAAAATTCTTCTTCTTCTTCCCCTTCCTCATAATCATCTCCATCATTTGAATTATATTCTTCACTAGAATAAAAATTCACTAAAGAAAAATTGAATATATTTTGAATGAATAATTATCAAATTTTGAAATTCAAAACAAAATAAAACAATATCAAATACTTACAATAAAATGAAAGGTCATTGTCAAAATACATATGACAATATGTTGTATTAAAAAATAATACAATTAATAATATTAATGCTAGAAGCTGGTTATGTGATTCATTTGATTTACATATCACAAAACCCAGCACTAGCAATATGCCATAAATTATATAAATTTAGATTTTTCGCTCCCTTTTAATCTAAAATAAATAAATAAATTAGTAAATCTTATATATATAGTAAGGTTAAATTTATAAACATACTTACAATTAAAGTGAACCCAAAAATAATTGGTATAAACGGAAGAATATATATTATTCCATTATTATTTGAGTATTGAAAACCAATAATAATAGAATATATGATATGTTGCTTTAAATATTATGAATTTATGGCATTCATATATATTATAACATACTAATAATTTAACAAAAAATTTAAACACTTGTAGAATAATTAAGCTAATAAAAATTATAATAATTAATACTTACTCATTAAATCATCTGGAATTGGAATTGTACCTCGAAAAGTAGTGTGATTTCATATTCGGAACACTTGGATTATTGATCTGTTATCCCAGTTGTTAATAATTTTGTAAAAATATTCTGTGTTTGTTCCAATTTAAACATGATATAAAAATACAGCTCCAAAATTTCAATGGAACAAATATCATTGATATCGTAAATTGTCTTGTTGATGCAAATGTTGATTATGCGTATATTTTTGCTTATTTTGTTGTTATATTTGTTATATCGTTATATAATTATTACACAATTTGCTCACAACAATAGATTTATTTATTTTTTTTATTTGAATCATAAATATTGTGCTCACATTAATCATAAAATTTTTTACAAATATTACATTTTGGGCTTTTGGGAATGAAATTTGTGTTTGTAAAGTCATAATAAGCTAGTTTTTGAGCCTAGGCAGAAGCCTGAAGAACTTTAGCGTGTTGAACAATGTCATCCAGTTGTTCAAATTGTCCAGAGGTGAAAAAATATAAACATAATCAGTAGGGATTAAGAGATTGTTACTATTGACCATCAGGAAATTATAATTATTTAATGGTATTTAGATTAATTAAATAAGTTTTCATTTTTTTTTTAAAAAAAAAATATAGAAGAAAAAATCTATGATATTAATTTTATGTTTGTAACCACCATTATGATTTATTACTAGCCTAAAAAGGACATTTAATACATCGTGATAATATACTCTATTATTTTTTTTAATTTCATTAATAATCAAAATGCAGATATGAATTCATAATAGAAAAATATTAGAGAAGTTCTATGAATGTTTGTAAAATTATTTTAAAAAAAAATTTATTAAACTGTAGCCTTTAATTTAAATTCTATCAACAAGCAAAATTATTTAATAGTTATTTATGACTTACGATAGTTATCATTAAGGCATGTGATGCATGTGAACAAATGAATCATTGATTATTAATTTTGCACAACACGTAAAAATACAAACTTGCATGATGTAATACATCATATTTATGTATTATTATTAATTTTTGACTCATCTTTTATATTCTTATTATTTTTAAATTATAAATACCACCTTTTCTTCAATAATTCGTATTAATTTTCATATTTTTTAACAGATATTCCTTACTATTATTACAATTTTCTTTTCTCTTTATAATTTTTTTTTAAAAACTACTCGCTCATATATATTCTTTTAAAACTCCCCCCTTATCTTCCTCATACTGTATATGAGAACTTTCTCGTATCAGGCAAGGAAAGCCGGTCAGATAGTTGAGTATCTCCTAACTGGCTGGTTGGTTTTTTTTTTCTCCTTTAAACTCCCTCTTAACTTCCTTATACTGTATATGAGATCTCTCTCGTGTCAGGCAAGGAAAGCCGGTCAGATAGTTGAGTACCTCCTAACTGGCTGGCTGGTTTAGATTAGAATTCCTCCTCACTTATTTCAATTAATTTCAAAATTATCCAGTAAACTCTAAAGATACTATCTGTTAGCAAAAAATCTATCCCTAGTTGAGAATAAATACTGAATCCTGAATCCTGCTTTTCCTAAAAAGAAGATGTTAAGATATTATTGGATTTAACAAAATGAACTGATAAGAAAGAAACAATTTTATTAACAGAAAATGGGAATAAGATATATAAATTAGAAAAAAAGAAAGTGAAGTGGACATATTAGACCTTTTAAGAGTAAAGACAAAAGAATCAAAGAATCTAAAGATAACACAAAACTGTGTGATAATGAGAAAGCAACAACTAAAAGTAAATAAATGGATGAATAATTGAAAATAAAAATTTCAATGAGAAGAAATGAGAAAAGCTAAAAACTGAAATGTACAAGAAAAAAAAACGGAAAGAACAATTTGAGGAGAAAGTAATATAAATGAAGAAATAATACTAATAGAAAATAAGAAAGTACCAGGACTATCGAAGATTACTTACTTATGAAGTGTAGAAAAAGTGAGAATTTCAAGATAATAATGAATGCAATAATTGAAAAATACCCAGAGAACTGGAAAGAGGAACAATATACCAAGGAATAAATGGAAGAATAATTTGAGGTTAATTGAAACACAAAAACAAAATGTGATAAGTTAAAATAGAAAGAAATAAAGATGTAAATTAGAAAAAAAAAATTAGAAATTGGAAAAAGGTATAACAAAATTATATGAATGGAGTATTAAACAATGTTGGAGATTGCTAATAGAATCGAATAAAATAATAAACAATATTTGGATAACAATTAGTAAATTAATTTAGATTTGTTAAGATAAAATAGATTAGACATTTAATTGAACTGAACTGAAAATTTTTATATTAAATTTTAAATAATCAAATGAAAAATTAATAATTACGAAAAAAACATTTATTTACTGTATTTTTAATAATAAAATAAAACTTTTTTTATTTAAATTATTTTAGGATATTTAACATAAATTAATTAATTTCTATCATAAATAAATCGTTTCGGCTGTTGTAACCCAAAATTTACCATGTCCCAAATCAAACTTGGGAAAACCTTAAGTCTAATAATATAAAAATAGGAAATGAAACCATGAATATGTATCATTCTTTTATAAATATATTAAGACTGCAGTGCACGGTTGATTGATTTGAATCAAAAAAATTAGTCATATACATCAGTATAACACAAATTATGAATAGTTAATTAAAGTTCTTTTAGGAAAATTATATCAAAATCAATTATTTGTATCTAAGTATATTATGGGTAACTAGAGGATTCTGATGTGCGTCGCCGCCAGGCAAGATTTCTTTTTGTGGTTTTATTTATATATAAGTTACTCTATTATTATAATTTATTTAATTTTAATTTAATTTTTTATTTTACAATAAATTTATCCTGATTTGGTGTATTTTGAAACGCAACAGATCCCATTCTCCCACCTCAAGAAAAAGAATTTATGATAGTATTATAAATTAGCATAATATTAAAGTAATAAACGTAACAATTTAACAGTTTATAAACTATAAATAATTTGATAATACTATCTTAAAAAACGCACAATAAATAAATACTTTATTAAAAAAACACGATTAAAAAAAACACTATCAAAAAAAAATTCTACTAATGTGTGTATAAAATGGTAATTCCATTACCGTATAGCACTGCATAAAATACCCCGGGTCTGAATCAATTTACCTGATTTAAAACATTGAATTAGACCCGGGTGTGTACATTCATCCTGTCAGTACTAGACAAATTTAATATATGAAAATTTTAAATTTGATTTAAAATAGTGATTAAATATTCTAATTTTTAGAAAATAAATTAGATTTACATATTACATATTTGATATCTTGAAACGGGTATTTTATATGGGGGATATGCCGAAATGGGGGTCTCTTATGCAGTGCTATACGGTAAGTGCTTTTGAAAAATTTATCTTCAAATATGCGAAGCTTTTAATCCCTTTTGCATTTACTATTTAAATTACTTTTTACTAACCAAATTAAATTACCAAATTTAAAATTTGCAAGCTGATTAAAACATCTCTGTCTTACACGGTTACACCAAAAAAAAGGAAGAGAGTACTTATAATCGTATTGCACATTTATTTAATAATACAAATTTAATCATTTGAAAATTTTTTCTTAAAATTAATTTACATAAACATGAATATATTTGATGTAAAAGGATGTTTTTTTTTACTTTTAATTATCTAAGTTTTTAAAATTAACACGGCATGTTATAAAAGATTACTATTTAAAAATTAATTAGTTTTAACACCTTTAGTGACAAATTATTATTGATTATAGTACCCAATTTGAAAAAAAATACTATTATAAATTCCTAATTTTGTAAAACAAGTCGCATGATTTTTTTTTTTTTTCACAAAAGCAATTTTATAAAACAAAACAAACCCAAAAATTTGCGTAAAGTTTAACTTGAGAATTTTTTTAATGTTTTGCTTATTAATTTAATTTAATCACTGCTTTTCATATATAGAAAAAAAATGTTTGCAGAAGAGGAATATCAACATTATCACGCTATTATCTTATGACTAAATGATTTTTCATAATTACGTAAAAGTTGAATAACAGGAAACTAATTGTATTTTCAATTTCTATAAGCAGATATTTGAATTTCCGACTCATCAATACATACAGTACATGTACAAAAGTAATTTCTTGAAGTAATTACTAATTTCAAATTTAGTATATATAGCAGAAATTCCGGTATATACAACATCTATTTTTTTTTTTTTAAAAAAAAAAAAAGGTAAATAAAATATAATAATATCACAAAAAAAAAAATTAATAAATAAATAAATATATAGAACGGAAACCGACTGGAATATTTTAACGCGTTTTTTTTTATTTACAACTTTTTATATTTAGCTCCATGAAAATCCATCATCTTGTTCACAACGAGTTCGGTTCTTCTAATTATTCACAAGTTCAAAAAACAGAATCTTTAAATATTTTCTCATTGCAAAATGTTGATTCTACAAATTCTTTTCGAGATGATACATCGTTTTTTCCTTCCAATAAATGTAAATCAAGTAAAATTTCATTTGATCAAGTATCTGTAGATACAAGTGTCACTCACCAAATGGATAATTTTAAAGATGAATTTCACCAATTTTTCGTTTCTGAGAATAGTAATACTTTACCCGTAAATAATCTCAATAATAATAAAGAATCTTCAAATTCCATCCCTTCCTCATCACAATTTCAAACTTCTTTTGAACTTCCTCTATTATCAACAATGTCAACTTTTAATTCTTCATCTCTTGTTCCGGATTTATTACTTGTAAATTCTGATTTATGGTCTCAATTTTATCGCGTTAATAATGAAATGATTATCACAAAAGCGGGTAGATGTATTTTTCCTTTATTAAAATATCTTCCTGTTAATTTAGATCCTTCTGTAAATTATTCTTTTGTTATAGATTTTGTTCAATTATCTAAAAATCGTTATAGGTTTAAAAAAGGTTGTTGGATTTCTATAGGTTCTGATAAACGTAAATTTTTACCTAATATAAGAGGTGATAAATCTGGTACAGTTTATGGAAATCCTTTTACTCATCCGAATTCTCCACAATCAGGTAAATAATTAAATAAAAATTATCTTTGTTTTAATCATTATTCATATTAATTATAAATTTCACTTTTAGGCGCGTATTGGATGAATTTTGGTGTAAGCTTTCCAAAGATTAAGCTTACTAATCGTTTGAGACAAAGTTCATCATCATCAAATACAAGAAAACGTGATTCAACACTCCCTCCGGGTCATTTTTATCTCACCTCTTTCCATAAATATTGGCCTCGTATTAAAATGATTAAACATACAGCTAATGAAGATCAGGAATCTTTTTTCACTTTTGAAGAAACAAAATTTATTGCTGTTACTCATTATCAAAATGAACAAGTTAATACTCTAAAGAAAAATAATAATCCTCACGCTAAAGGATTAAAAGGATCTTTTAAGGATAAAAATAATCCTTATGATTCAGAATCTGAAATTTCTGATATTATTGTTGATTCTGAAGTTGATGATAATGAAGATATTAGTGATACTCAGGAGGAAAATTCATCTTTATATTTATTAACAACTGAATCATCAAATAAATTAAATGATTCTATCTCTTTAGAACAAAAAATTCAACAATGGAAGAAAGGTATTGAAATTGAAACACGTTCGATATCAATTGATTATGTTCCTAAACCAAATGTTACGAGAAAAACTTCAGACGATGATATGTTTCATACAAATCAAACCAGTCTTTATCAAAATATGGGAGGTTATAAAGTCGTAAAAAATGCTCATTATACTTCTGACAAAAAACATGAATATCATCCATCATCTGGAATTGGTACGTATGAAATTAATTGTCGTCCAACCCCTTCAATTTCGAAAGATTTTGAATTTTCAAGTCCTAGATACAATAATAATTCTAACATAAATTCATATAAATTATCAAATATAAAGTTGATAATACTACATCAAAAAGACCAAAATTAGATCGGATAACTTCTTTTTCAGAAGTCCAACAACAGAATAAACAACAAGAAACTCAGTCACAGATTAAACAATTTCAACAACAAAATACACACCGTCCTACATGGAACTATTATTCGGCTCCAAAAACTCCATTATCCCCGGGAAATATATTTTATTCAACAATTTCTAACAATAAAATATCATCGAATGTTGATAATTCTATTTCATCTGTTCGACTTGAACAAGCTGAAAATGAGAATAAGAGATTAAGAGAATTTATACGTGAAAGATATGGATATGAAGCGGAGAAAGAAGCTGATGCTGTTGTTGCTCTTGGAGGAAAGGATATATAATGATATATAATGATAGGTATGTTAATCTAAACGAATTTATAATTTGAAAAGTTTAAGACGCGTAGGCACATATGTGAAATTTTTTTCTTGAGAAATTTTAGGAACGAATAATTTTCTAATATTTTCCTTTCAGCTGGACATGTTAGTTATAGATTTTAAATGCTTAATAGTATGTTCGTTCTTAAATTATCCACTTTGTAAAACATTCTACAGAACCTTGAATAATTTTTTGTCTATTTTTGCTTTATTTTTTGTTTTATGCTTAGCATTATCTATTAATTTACTTCTATAGTTACATGAATTGGATATAAAATTAGTATGATTAGCTCATTTGCGTAGCAATAGATTATAAATTCTGTGTAACAACGATAAATAGTAGGTAACAGAATGAAATTTATATTTTTTTTTTCTCGTTTCTACTGTCAACGATTATCTAATCGATTTGTACTAATAGTAGTAGATTTTTAAAATTATAATATTTTTTTTTCTACCAAAATCTTATAAATATCACTTATTTAATTATAAAAATTTTATTTATAATAATTACTATCAATCAAATTACTTATAGACACAAAAAAACATTTTTGTATGTTCTGAGAACACTATCAACAATGCGAACGATATGTATATCCCGAATTTATGATGAAGCAATTTAACTCCAAAATTAAAATGTGTAAATTCACACATATAACTTTATTCGATATTTCAGTTCACAATTAAAGTGAATCGATTACTTGTGGACTCAATTATTGAGTAAGAAGTTGTCTAAAGCAGTAAATTGTTCTTTAAAAGAAAAGATAAATATATGCTGTAAGTAAGTTATATATTTTAAATTAATTTCATTTATTCCCAGAAGTTAGTATTTTCATGAAATTATATTGTACAATATACTGAACATTAATAAATCATACCCATTTTTCTCATTCTTCTAAAAAGAACTGATTTTTCTTTTCAAACAATAAAGCATTTTTCTTGAGCGCCAAGAACCATCTAGATTAGTTGGAGCAAAATGGATAGACTGATATGATCACATCTGATATTAATATGATTTATAATAATTATTCAAGTTTTGTTTTTAATACAAGATCCCAGTCGAAATGAGCATCAAGTGTGACGTACATGTGCCGCAAAGTATCGGACTTGACCCTCCTTGTGGTATTAAGTTGACCCACCTATATTAAATTAAATATATCAGGTCAAGAAAGGACCTTGTACAGGGTCAAGATAGGAACATTTGCACATGTGCCATTTCAAGCCGCAAATGTTCCTATCTTGACCCTGTACGAGGTCCTTTCTTAACCCGCATATATTTAATTTAATATAGGTGGGTCAACTTAACACCACGAGGAGGGTCAAGTCCAATACTTTTGCTTTCAAGCCGTATTCTTTCACGTGATTTTTCATAGACCCACGTAACAAATAGGTATGTGACAAAATTCTGTCCCGGACTTCCAGGATAAATAAGATAAATGGAAAACTGAGATGTGACATGGGAGAGACAAGTTTTGGAGGAATCATGTGATTGAACTGAGGGCCCAACTAAGATTACACAACTGATTATGATCAAGACAGAACTGTCTCCATTAAAATACATTACACAAAAAAAATTATATTAAATTGCATGAGAATTTCACTTTTTTTTTTAAATTTTTTTGACGCGCACACATAGAAAAGCAGCCAATTCAAAAAAGTTAAGTTTATTTATGCTAGCTCAATGTAGGCAAAGTTTTTTTATTTAAATTGAGCCGCTGTAGCTTTCTCAGAGCTATTTCTTTTTTGAAAAATAGCCTAATTAATCCAGAGCATAGCGTAGGACTATTATAGACTAGGATCAGTGACATAAAAATATCCATCTGTCCGCATTCACATGATTCGTATATAGTCATATATGATTGGTTGTATTGGTTTATACAGTATAAATCAATGATTAAATATAAAAAACATGAATATTCATTCCAATATATTAATAATCAATTAAATTAGCTTGTTAAAAAAATTAAAAGGAAATTAATAATATCTGATTATGTAATTATATACAAATCATGTATTTATTCTTTTGTATGAGAAATTAATAAAAATTTATATTACTTTATTTGTTGATATTTTTTAAAAAAAATCATGGTATAATTTATTACTAATAAAAAAATATAATAATTCATGTGTAAGACTTGCCAAAGGTAGGCCTTACACACAATTGTTGGAAAGAGGAGATTAGTGTAAGATTTAGGGTAAGAGTTACTTAGAATTAGGGTTAGGTACTTAAATTAGACTTAGGTTAGGATTAGACAGTTAGGTTTAATCCTCCCGAAGGGGGGGCCCAAGTAGTGTTATGATCCTTCAATCTATCAATTCATCAATCCATGGATTCATCTGATTCAAATTTCATCTGGATCATTCGGATGAGTTTTAGACAGATGACGGATGATCTGACAGATAATCCAGATGATCTGTTAAATAAATAATTTTTTTTAATTATTGTTAGGGATTTTTTTATACTGGATACACTGGATACTTCAGGAATAAAAATCAGGATGATGCTTAAAAAAAAGAAAAGAACGTTAATAAAATAAAAATAAAAAAATAAATCCCCCTTCCTATTGAATTACCTCCAAGGCTGTTCCAGGAGGTCCAAGCCAAAATCTATAAGAAAAGAAGAGAAGAATGTTAATAAACATTCTTAAAATAAAAATAAATAAATCCTCCCTTATTGAAATTATTACCTCCAAGGCTATTCCAGAAGGTCTAAGCCAAAATCTACAAGAAAAAAAAGAGAAGAACATTAATAAACATTCTTAAAATAAAAATAAATAAATAAATCATCCCTGCCTATTGAAATTACCTCCAAGGCTGTTCCAGGAGGTTCAAGCCAAAATCTATAAGAAAAGAAGAGAAGAACATTGATAAACATTCTTAAAATAAAAATAAATAAATCCTCCCTTATTGAAATTATTACCTCCAAGGCTATTCCAGAAGGTCTAAGCCAAAATCTACAAGAAAAAAAAAGAGAAGAATATTAATAAACGTTCTTAAAATAAAAATAAATAAATAAATCACCCCTGCCTATTGAAATTACCTCCAAGGCTATTCCAGGAGGTTTAAGCCAAAATATACAAAAAAAAGAAGAGAAGAACATTAATAAATGTTCTTAAAATAAAAATAAATAAATCCTCCCTCTTATTGAAATTATCTCCAAGGCTATTCCAGAAGGTCCAAGCTGAAATCTACAAAAAAAGAAAAGAGAAGAATATTAATAAATATTCTTAAAATAAAAATAAATAAATAAATCACCCCTTCCTATTGAAATTACCTCCAAGGCTGTTCCAGAAGGTCCAAGCTGAAATCTANAAGAAAAGAAAAGAGAAGAACGTTAATAAAATGTTCTTAAAAATTTTAAGTCTTAATAGTTATTATGTAATCACCTTGAGACAGAGAATAATTTTTAAGTAAAAAAAAAATTTTTTTTAAAAAAAAAAGATATGATTCAGATCATCCAAATTGAACACCGCAATCTGATAAATCTGGATGCATCTGGCAGATATCAGGATCGGTAAAGGATAGATCTGCAGATCTATTTTGGATATCCAGATCATTTCAAATTAAATTGGCAGATCATGGATTCATTCAGATCATAACACTAGACTCAAGGCCATGAAGCTGAGAGGAAAAGCTATGTCAACCGTTGTGCCAAAGGTGCAGAAACAGGTTGTCTAATCAGCAGTGCAAGCCACTAAAAATTTATTATATTCTTTTAACAGATAATTCCTATGTGAAAATGATAATTTTTAATCTAATAAAAATTTTTTTTATAGTTAAATCTGATAAAAGTATCATTGGATCAAATATAAGGCAGGTTGATTAATACTAATTAAGATCTTTCGCTCCAGTCTCAACAATGGTTCCCAGAAACGTTTCCTAACTTTCATTTAATATATAATTTATAAACCAATAATAGTTACAGATCATTACTCTATAATTTAAGCTGCAAATATTTGTCTTTTTAGCATAGCTTTATTGGAAAAAGAAAGTGTTCTATAACTAAAGATATTAAACTCCTTTTTTTTTATTGTTTGTATTATCTCCAAATGCCCAAAGTAATTACTGTTATTCTCTCACTAAAAATATTTCTGAAAATAATTCATTAGTATTATCCAGCTGTACCCAGATTTAAAGTTATGCCAATTCAAGCATTGAATCTTTTGAAATATTAGATTTTTTTAAATATGTACGTTTATTCTCTGACTTTTAAGTATCATTACGCATAGCTTTAAGATTTTTCCAAAGTCTTGATTTACCTTTCTCAAGAATAAGATCTTTAAACTTTCACCAGATATTTTGTCTATTTTTCATATAAATAGAAATAATCTGTTCATGAAAAAACTTTTTAATGACTTCTTTTAATTCATATTTTTCTGTAATAGATTTATATTTCAAAAGTAGTTGGCTGGAAATATTAAAAAGTGTATTAAAAGATTCTAATAATGACAAGTTACATAGTATGATAGTAAATTGTTGTGTATTATTTGGACTAAATTCCTTATGCCTTTTAAATAATAATAATATTAATGATTCTATCTTATATATAAATTCTAGAAATTCACCATCTGGAATTATATTTGTTATTTTAAACTGAACATCCTGTTCATAAAGAACTTATTCTGAACTTACAATCCTAAGATAAGTATAAATATTTTCAAATTCAGGATGCAATTTCATTATATTGTTATTTTTTGTTAGTTTATAAATAACCCATCCAATAATGTAGGAAAATTTTGAAGCTTCTTCTGGTTTTAGAACAATAAATTTATCAGGTATTAAATTATGGTCTGCTGAAAAGAAATCATTTGAAGTTATTATTTTACTAAATGTAAGCATAATCACTTTTTGCAAAAGTAAATATACAACAAATCTTCAAACTGAAGAATCATTTAATTCGTGATTCACCGATCATGTGCATAAATTAATTAATGATCTGTGGGATGCATTTTCTGAAGATCATTACTAAATTTGTAATAATACAAAAAGTTGGTCACTAAATGACATAACTCAATATGTAACTATAAGCCACCATTTTTTTATGAATATAACTTCATACCTATACGCTTTAATTGAAATATTTCTTTTAATAATTTGTCTTTTATTTTTAAAGGTTTAATAGAAGGCATATTCAGATTGTTGTTAATATATCTCTTTCTCATTATTTGTTTATTTTTGCAAATTTGTTTCTTATTTTAACATTTATTCAAAATTTAAACATTTAAAGTTGAAAAACTATTATTCTAATAATAAAAA
>QKYT01000280.1:47141-72932 GCA_003550305.1 Glomus cerebriforme | reverse complement strand
GAATACTAAGTTCAGCACCACAATAAAGACACCTTTTACAACCAAGGCAAGTTCCAATGAGGTATTGCTTCTGAGTGTTAGAAGTATCCATTATATGTNTGTTTAAAGAGATTGAAAAANGCGTTTTATTAAAATTATTTATTAAATTTTGATTNGTACATGGTCATCTTTCTGGTAGTCTTAATTGGTAGTCAGATTTTCATACATGCAGGTTGTACTACACTATTTTGAAACCGATGATAAATTCATTATTCTGGATGTCACCTGATCAAGTTAATACTTATGGGAGATATAAAGATGTTGTGATTGTTGATACGACATCGAAAACTAATCAATTTGATATAATATTAATACTAGTTATAGTAATTGATAATAATTTTAGAAACCTCATAGTAGCTGCAACAATTTTGGAAGATGAAACGGAAGCAACTTTTGCGTGAGTTTTACAAGAATTAAAAAATTCTTGTGATATTACACCAACAGTCCTGTATTTTGATGCTGATCTGACCTTAATATCAACCGTAAAAATGAATTATCCAGAAACACAACATTTTCATTGTATCTTTCATATAGATTCAAATCTAAGAAAGAAGCTTAAAGGAAAGCTACATGATCAATTTGAACCTTTTCGTGCTAAATTCTTGAAAATGCGTAATTCCCTATGTCATAAAACATTCGAAATAAAATGGAATGCACTTATTAGTGAATTTCTGGCTTGTAAACAATATTTTACAAAAGCTTTATATCCTTGTAAGAGTAGTTGGACTTGTTATGCTATCAATTGTAATTTTACAGGAGGGATTCAAAGTACACAATGTGTGGAGTCTACCAATAAAATAATTAAAGATAGATTAAATAGATCTTCATGCCTGACTGATATTGTTGGAGAAATTCAAAGAATATTTGATCAACAATCAAAAAAAGCAATATTAACTGAATGTAAAAATGAAATTTCTACTAGAGAAATACCATTAATAATGGAAAAATATTTTTCAGAACTTGATAAAATTCTGCGAAAGTATTTAACACCACAAATTCTTCAAAAACAATGCAATCAAATGGCTCAATTATTATACTATGATGTGGAATTAATTGAAGATTGGTTATCACTTTTGGAAGTAAGTATATTACAGATAGTTAATAAGAGAGAATTAGTATCTATTAATAGAAATAACAAAGACAATTATCAAAAAATACTTTTCTTTTTTCATAGATATTGGATGATTCTTATCAGTCAGAGAAGATAATTATGATCAACCTTAATCTCTATTTTCTTCATTAATTGAAAAAATACCTCATAATAGTATTCAGCAAGTATGAAAAGTAACTAGACATCGTGAACAAAAATCAGAATCACAATATATTATTTTGCTTGATGACAGATCATATTTATGCATCTGTCTTTGGCTTATCAATAGAGGAATTATATGTAGGCATTTCTTTTGAGTTATGTCCTATTCAATTTATGCACAGTTCCATATATCTCTTATTTCTCGACGATGGTACAATTATAACAAGTATAATATTAAATAACATAAGGAACCAATATTTCAAATTGAAAAAAATAAATTAGAAGGCCCTTGATTATCATTTCAACATCTTGCAAATTTTAGGCAAACTCTTAATGTCATACAACCTCAAGGTCCTAAACAAAAATATGGATTTGGTATGGGATATACTAAAAAGGCACTTGATTTGACTATTCGGGCTAATAAATTCGATGAATTTGTTAATCAAATAGAATATTTCATTGAAAGTATAAAAGCGGAACTATCTGACCAACAGGAAAATGTGATTTCTATGCATATTGGTGATCCATTATGGGTGAGACATAAAGGTCAACAATCTAATAGGTACAAGTCATGTGGTGAACCTCAAAAAAAGAAAGTAAGGCATGTTCAAGATATAACTAATATTACTAATAAAGATTATGAAGAAGAAGTTGTAGTAAATCAAGAGGGCAAAAAAAGAGAAAGACATTGTAAAAATTGTAATCAAGTTGGCCGTTATACTCCAAGATGTCTGAATAACTAAAGGTCAAAAAATTTGTAGCAAATTTTTTTTTACAAATGTTTATTACTGTTAGTATTAGTAATAAAATCATGTGATAGTAAAGTTTAATAATTAATGGTAACACAAAATTGAAGAAATTACTTTTATTTTTTTTTGTTTTTTTCTTACACATATATTTTAATTGGATTCATATAGCATTTATCACGGGTATGTCGCATGTATTTTAATTAGATTCATAGCATTTGTTGCAAGTATGTCGCAGGTATTTTAATTGAATTTATAGGTTATATCATGGTAAGAATTTAGATTGATGATCAAGTTGATTTAGTTAGGCTTTTTTTTCCAATTTAAATACTGTAGTAATTTGTTGCATCATTCAATAAAAGTAAGATGACTAATTCGATGAAGACAAATTTGAAAAATAAACTGACTAATTTGATATATCAAATACAAGATATGATTTTTTTATCTTTGAAGCCATTTAAAGATATAGTTTTTTTTGAACTTTCTATCAAATTCATCAAATTCAAATATTTTTATTAAAATTTTCTTTGAGAAACTATCAACATGTGGAAAAAAGATCAATTACGAATGTTAATCAATAAACAAAAAGAAGCGAATGCATACTATTATTCTCTTGAACCAAGAGAAAAAAATTTTTTTTGGAAAGAACTGGCAAGTAAAATTAATTTGAGATTTGGTACAAGATATTTGGGGAGTACTGTTAGTGAAAAATTTCAAGGTCTAGTACGAGACTTCAATGTAAATAAAATATTTATTTAACTTTCATAACTTATTATCTCTCAGCTATAAATAATTAATCTTAACTATTATTTCATTAGTCAATAAATAATTATGTGAAAGGAAAAGGAGGAAGAATTATAAGGCTTGGTGAGAGGTATTACGAAGAGTTTTTAAGCATGTTTTGGAAGAAGCCAGGTAAATATTATTGATTTTACTGTTTGAATCTTAGTTATGGAGTGTAACTTCTTATATAATATTTTTAGTATCTGATTACATTAAAATTCATGAAGAGAATGTGACGGCAAGGAAGGCAAGTAATGATGCAGTGGAAATACTTGTATTATTAAGTGAAATGGGAGAAAGGGCAAACGTAACATTAAGGGGTGTAGATGAAGAAAATGAGAAGAATAAGGAAGATTATGAAATAGAATAGGGGATGTAGTAATGCATAATAATCATCTATTATTCAATCAATAAAGTCACTATTTTGAAATTTTTGATTCGTACTTTAAAAAAAAAAAATTTATATAATTATTTTTGTAACACATTAAAAAATAATAAAAATCACGTGATAGGACAATAAAAAGTAAAATCATCTGGGTGATAGTCACATCGTGTGATCTTCACTCCGGGTGCAAGTTAGCAACACTCATCAAGCAATATGGCATTAATTTTCTTAGAATTAATTAAAATAGCTATTACTATTAAAAAAATTCAAAATTCTCTAGATCTTGATTTTAAAAAAAATTGTATTAGTATTTTTAATAGGCATTGGAAGCAATTTGATATTAATATATATTTTGTTGCTCTTTTCTTTCATCCAAAATATCAAGGCAAATTATTATTTTATTTATTTATTTTATTAAATTTCATTTATTTTTTATTAATTTTATTATAATTTATTTATTTTTATTAATTTATTTAGATAAAGACCTTAAAGATAATGCATTTTGTGAAATGTGTTTGACTGCTATGAAAATCTGGATAAGATTTGGTAGTGGTAAAAAGAGCTGTAAAATTTTATTATTACAGTTTCAAAATTATTTTGGGCGTAAAGCTTCTTATGACATGGAGTATACTGATAATCACAATATACCTGAAATTTGGTGATCTACCTGTCGACAGCCAAATAATTATATTCAACAATTAGCATTAAAATTATTTGCTATTACCCCCTATCAAGTTTCATGTGAATGCATTTTTTTTATATTAAATTGGATAGTAGGAAGACGGAGAATAAGATATTCATACATAATATATTTTAAGAATATTTTAAGAATGTTTTAAAATATATATTATACTTTTTATTTATACACTACACTTTAATTTAGATTAAATACTGCAAAGCTTCAATCAATGGCTCAAATACACTCATATTATATTACAAATGCGAATTTGGAGTTAAGATTTTCCAGTAGTAATATGAAAAAGGTGAACTTGAAGTCATAATTCAAGAAGTTATCACAGTAATGACTAATAATGACAATCTTTTTGTTGAAAATGAGAAAGAAGAGGAGGAGGAAGAAGAAGAAGAAAATTTTTTTTCTAATAGTGAAATTATTAATTTAGACGAAGAAAATACTAATAATTTGATTATAGCAGATTTTTTGCATTTAGACGTGCCTGATTTTAAAGAAAAATGTGATGAAAACAATATAAATTCAAATATTAGAATTCAACCGCAACTTGTAAATCATGAAAACCCGAATGTTAATTTTGAAGGATTACTCAATGAAGAATTTGGAGTATAATCCATGTAAATAAATCATGTAAATAAATTATAATCATAAATAAAGTGGTAAGATTTCAAAGTATAATTCATGTAAATAAACAATGATTATCAATAAAGTATTCATTATTCTGTTAAAAATTATAATTGATACTGATTTGCAAATAGAATAATTTGTNTAACAAATATTTTGCATTGTTAAAATAAAAATTTAACGGCATTATACCATTGCGGAATTATGTAATAGCCGTATTGCTATAAATTAAAATGGTATTACGGCATTACAGAATAAATCCCATATACGGTATTATGGTATTACAATTTACAGACTTTACGGACATTAATCTGTAATCACATTAATTGCCATAACTAATTTTGACGGCAACTATATTTAAAAGTATAAATTTATTTATTGATAATTTCTGGATTACAATATTAATGCTCAGCTGCTTTTACTTGAAATAAAATATAGCCTATTTATAACTTTTACTACACTAATAACTAATCACTATTGTTCATTTCTTCTTTTTCCTATTCTCTCATTCTTTTATTTCTTTCATCCTTTCCAATTTTTTGTTCTTCTCATCCTTCTCATATCTTTACTATAAGGAATATTGGTTTCTTTATATTTTTACTATAGAGATTATTACTCCTCCCATACTCCTATTTTTAGAGATATTAATTTTCTAATGTTTTTACTTAAAGGAACATACTTTTTTTCTATTCTTACTATAAGGAGTGTTATTCCTTTCAATTCTTCATTCCTTTTCTTCAGATTACATTTTTTTTATTTTTTATCGAAGAACAGCAAAACTACAGGTAAGTTATATAAAATAGAGTATAAACTTGAAAAATAATATATGCTACACTGTTGGTATATCTAGACATTTTATAATTCTGACTGCTAGCTACAATAAACAGAAAGTAGCATTGGCTACATAATCTAAGATAAAGGAAGAGGAAAAATCTGTAACATTTAAATGAAAATAAATATTAAAGAAAAAACAATAAAAAAAAAGCTTGTAAGCTTAATTTATCTACACTGTTCTTTCAGTAAAACTGCCTCATGTAAGTGCTGTCATATGAGAAATGATCCACCCTATTTTAATTGTTATATTGCCACATTTGTAAATAGAACTACTCCATAAGAAGTTTAGTATGCTTGGCTTCACTATTAGACATAGCCAAGGATAAAGGATATTACTGAAAGAAATTTATAAAAATTGGAAGGAAATTAAGTTGGCCAGTCACATTTGATCTCATTCGAGATTGTGATGAATCTTTAGGTAATACAATCTAAAATTGAAATGAAGTATTGATTTTTCTTAATCCATTTTTTCCTAGAGGTAGTAATGGATTATACAAGAGTCTCAATTGAAAACTTGATCATATAAGCATGATAATTATCCTGATGATCTGTTAGAAAATTGGTAAGTTTGTTAAAAATATAAACATTAGTAAGATACTGGTCATGTTTAGATCAAAGGTGAAAAATAAAATTGCTGCTGAATTCAGAGATAAAATTTCTTTTTTGTGAGAATCCTACTGAGGCATTATGTATCAAAATTAGCAGAGGACATTTGACAGATAGATAAGTTTTAATTCGTAATTTAAAAGTTTGATAAGCACGTTGACGCTTAGCAGCTTCTGCTATTCAAGCATTCTTAAGATTTTTTTTTAGCATGTTTCTGTTGTTTAAGACAGGTTTTTTTGTCTTTCTTGAATTGAACTTGAGTTTCATATGGTATTGAAAAAAATGGGTTAGAAAGAAAAGTAGAAATACCATAAGATGTGAATTGTTCTTTTTGAATTTCAATAAATTTTTGTTGTTCCTGGGTTAAAGGTAATTGAGAGATACTGTACATACAAGCAGTTGTGGGCTCATAGTTGGGTGATCAATCAAACTCACTGATGAGAGTTTAGTATTATATTCTGGTAAAGCAGACGAGCTTATTCCTAAGGGATCTGTATTAGTTTGAGATATATAAAATGAATCTGATATAGAAGATTTTGGAATTAATGGATCAGTTGACATATCAATAATATTAACTTAAGCAGTGACCATATATTTATTAATGTGATGGGTTTTCTGCTTCTAAGGTTTTGGAATCAGAAAATGTTTATCTGATTTATGAAGGAATTTATCATATTTGATATATCTGATATGATTATATAAATATTGTTTGTTAAGGAGAAGATAGTGGTATTTGATTCCTAAGTGTCTTAAGAGGTAGGGATTTGACTGAGCATCTGATGATAATTTTTTTTTGAGAAATCAGTCTATTAATTGTACAAGTACGATATTTTTCTTGTTTAAGTAATATCGAGATTGTGTACAGAGTTGATAATGATGATGTAACAGTATGATAATCTCATAAAAGTTTTGTGTATATATATGGCGTATGGTATGATGATTTGTATAATTTGTGTAGCACTTTGATTTGAGAATTATATGATATGTCTAGTCTATTATTATAGATTTATTTAATCATATGGTTTTTGTATTTATCATAAATTGCTTTTGCTGCATCAGTATGTTTTGAAGTAGAAGAGCAATTATTCAAAGTCTGATCGACATATAACCATTTTTGATAATGAAAACAACCTCTATAGTTATTGGATATTACAATAGGAGAGGATGTAATACATTTGTGATTATCTATGGTAAAGTTACAAGGGATGTAAATACCTAATTCCATATGTTATATAGTCTATTAAATTGTCTAATTTCACAATGCACTTTTTTTTCATAAAATGAATATAAAAAAGTGCACAATTTGTAACACATTTTATTATAAAATAAATATAAATAAGTGCATAATTAGTTTATATCTACTTTTATCATTATCGATATTAACTATTAAAAATTTAATTAATGTAATAAGTACGGTATCAATATTTAGCCTCTAAGTAAACATCAGTAAGATTTAAAACCAGAAGATTTGAAATCTTTTGTAGGAATTAAACATTATCAAATAAAGTAAGATAATGATATCTATCTTCTATATAAAGAAAGTTTCAATAATCTTTATGCAAATTTTGAAAAATTTTAATATAATTTATGATGATAAATCTGAATATTTCAAGATATATTCAAGTGTAACCATTGAATCAACCAATATCCAGAAAATTTTTATGGTAATAAAGTGATTTAATAATGTAATTATTTTTTCTGAAGAAAATGATTGATATGAAAAGATACAATATATCAATATATATTTTATGATTTTTATTAATGAAGATTTTTCTATAAGTTATTATCATTAACTTAATTTTTTAGGCACTTTTATTATTGGAATTTTTCACCAAAAAAAATAAAGATCCAATAAATCTCATTTTATTATAATAGTATAATAATATTGATGAAGAAATGTATAGATGTCTAAGACTTTAACTAACTGATCAATATACATGCATTATTTAGATTCAGTAAATATAATAGTTCATATTATATTAAAAAGAAATTGTGAAATAAATATTTCATTAATAGATATATTTTTTAAAACATATTCAATAAATAACTGTATTATCAATTATCATATTCAATAAATAATTATATCATCAACTAACATCATAGTTAATTTTAATTCAGTTAAATATCATTATAATATCACAGATATTTATCGATATTTATCTGAATGCATTGATCATTGATATTTTTATCATAATAAATAATGATGAAGAGATATATATCACTATATATTTTCTAAAAAAATTTTCTGATGTAAGATTTGCTAATATTTAGTCTCATTAGATAAAATTAAATATGTTAACTCACATTCTGCTAGATCTTCAGCTTGGCATAGATTGATTACCTATTACTTAAAATGTAGCATACTAAATTTATCATCTTTTGGTTTTTTATATAGGATACTTGCTTTAACTATATTAATTAAAGCTTTTTTAATTTTCTGATAAATAGACTTGCTTAATAAAGTTTGGGTATCTTAATTTTGGTTATTCATTGAATTAAATATACTGATTAATATATATTATCTTATAAAATCTTTTTGTTTAATTAAATAATTTATCCCTTAATAAAAATGTACAGAGAATATATTTGTTCATATTTGATCTACCTTGTATGTATCCTGATGGATGTAAATTACAGTATATTAAAAAGTAAAACCTCATATTCTATATATAGTAAATGTATTAAGCCTACTGGTTCTGCTAGTGAACAGTACTCTACTCATATAAAAGATTATTATATGGTCTAATACTATAATAAATTACGTACTAAAGCCTTATAAGTTAATAAAAATTAATTTAAGATTTTTGGTTAAACTTTAGAAAGACTTTGTAGGTATATTATATTTTTGGAAAGACTTTAGAAAGTATATCCATATTTTTGGGAATTTTTGTTTTAGAAAATAAGCTTCTGAAGTAATATAGAGGTTATGTAACATTTGTTCTAGAAAAAAGACTTTTAAGATGAATAGAAAGTTATGTAACATCTGTTCCAGAAAATAGACTCTTGAGATAAAATAGAGGTTATGAAGCATCTATTTCAGAACCTCTAGTTTAGTACTACATCAGAAAAATTTTAGAGATGCAAAATTGTGAAAATCTGTAAAATTTGCAAATTTCTGCTTTTTTTTATGTATTTTTGATAAATATCTATACATTTCTTCAAATAATTTTTTTTATATTTTTTTTAGTAAAATTTTAGAAAAATTTGCAATAATTTCAAATTTGTTAAAAACTTTGTGCAAAAATCTTTAAAGATTTTTTTTTATTCTAATAAACTTCTATTTAACTGTTTTAAATTTTAGATTGAAGTCTTAAATAAAATTAGTAAGTTCTTTAAACTTTATGTTTAATTTATGGCATGCAGATTTTTCTTTTTTTTGGTTTTTTTTTTTGCAAGATTTTGGACTTCTCTCATTATCTCTGGACTTTCATCAGGAAATTTTTTGGGAGATATATAATAATATATGTTTCTTTATCGTTATTTATCATAATAAAAATATTGATAATTAACATATTCAGATAAATATTGATAAATATTGATAAATATCTGTGATATTATAATGATATTTATTTGAATCAAAATTAATCATAAGGTTAGTTGACAATGCAGTTATTTATCAAATATAATCACAATGATAATTAACGATACAGTTATTTATTGAATATTATCACAATAATAATTGACAATGCAGTTATTTATCGAATATTATTACAATGATAATTAATGATGCAGTTATTTATCGAATATTATTACAATGATAATTGATGATACAGTCATTTATCAAATATTATCACAATAATAATTGATAATGCAGTTATTTATTAAATATTATCACAATGATAATTGATGATGCAGTTATTTATTGAATATTATCACAATGATAATTGACGATACATACACGTTTTTCTATACCAATAGTTATTAAACACATTATACACTGTTGCATAATACCCATATATTAATGCCACTTAATATTTTTTCAATATAATAAATAGTTATAATAAATAGTTATTATATACTATAATTATAATTTTATTTATAAAATTTTATTAAAATTTATTAAAAATCTTTAAAATCAGATCTGGATTATTATATTAGCCAATATTAAATATAATTCTGGCCAAATTTAAAAATAATTCAGACCAAAACCATCTGATTAGTTTCAGAAAATTTTTCTTTTAAAATATCTTACTACTGATACGCCCTTTTTTTATCACTATGAATAGGTAGAGGAAGCAGCAATAGCTCTTCTCCTGTAGGTACTAATGACTTCTACCCATCTATAGAGAAGGGACTTTTTGTAAGATTAATTAAAAAAAAATTAAAATTTAAAAAAATGAAAAAAAAATAAAAAAAGGCTCATTATATACTTTTTTTGTATCACGTGTATCACATGATATAAGCTGCAATTTATTTTAAAAAAAATAACTGCACATCGCACTTATCAATTAAGCTGCAGCTGCAGTTATTTAAACCTTAAATCAGTAACTTTTAATCGCCATTTGAACTTAGTTCTGAAAATTGAAAAATGGTAAGTTTCTTTATGAAACTTATTATTTTTTTTGTTTTTTTTAGAAACGCTTATTAACATTTCTTTTTTTTCTTGTAGGTTTTCCAAGCTCTTCAGTCCAGAATGGGAAGGGAAAATGTTAAGTTTCTTCGCAAAACTTACCATTTTTTATTTTTTTTTAAAAATGCTTATTAACTTTTCTTTTTTTTCTTGTAGATTCTTCAAACTCTTCAGTTCAAAATAGGAAGGAAAAACGGTAAGTTTTTTTGTAAAACTTACCATTTTTTTTGTTTTTTTTTTAGAAATACTTATTAACATTTCTTTTTTTTCTTATAGGTTCTTTGAACTCTTTGGTCTGGAATGGAAAGAGAAAATAGTAAGTTTCTTCGTGAAACTTATCATTTTTTTTCATTTTTTTTAGAAACGCTTATTAATATTTTTTTTTCTTGTAGGTCTCCAAACTCTTTGGTCCAGAATGAAAAGAGAAAATGATAAGTTTTTTCACAAAACTTACTATTTTTTTAGGTTCTCTGAGTTCTTTAGTCCGGACTGGCAAGAAAAAATGGTAAGTTTCTTTGTGAAACTTATCATTTTTTTCATTTTTTTTAAAGAAACATTTCTAACATTCCTTTTTTTCTTCTTTTGTAGATTCTCTTAGCTTTCAGATTAGTATGTAAAATTGAAGAATGGTAAGTTTCTTCATGGAATTTACCATTTTTTTTCTTTTTTTTAGAAATATTTTCTAATAGTTCTTTTTCTTTTCTTGTAGACTCCTTCAGTTCAGGCACTTGGAATTAGGAAATGGTAAGTTTTATAATGAAACTTACCATTCTTTTTTTTTGTTTTTTTAAATAGAAACACTTATTAACATTTCTTTTTTTTCTTATAAGTTCTCAGTCTAAAATGAGAAGGGAAAATAGTAAGTTTTTCATAAAACTTACCATTTTTTTGTTTTTTTTTAGAAATGTTTATTAACATTTCTTTTTTTTTCTTGTAGGTTTTCTGAACTCTTTAGTCTGAAATGAAAAGGAAAAATGGTAAGTTGCTTCAAATGTTTAATTGAATATTTCTTCTTTTTTTTGTAGATTCAGTTCTGAAAATTTGGGATTGAAAAAGTAAATTTCGTAACATTCATTTCATTATGAAACTTTATTTTTTTGTTTTTTTAAGAAATGTTCTAACTGAACATTTTTTCTTTTTTTGTAAATTTGGCTCTAGAAATTCAGGATTGGAAACGTAAGTTTTGTAACGTTTATTTCATTACAAAACTTCATTTTTTTTGTTTTTTTTAAGGAACATCTAACTGAACATTTCTTCTTTTTTGTAGTTTGCTTCTGTGAATTGAAATTGGAAATGTAAGTTTCATAACATTCATCATTTCATTATGAAATTTTATTTTCTTTTGGTCTGGAAATTCAGAATCAGAAAAGAAATATAAGTTTCATAATGAATTATTTCATTACAAACTTCATTTTTTCATTTTTCTTTCTTTATTAGAAATATTCTAATTAACTGTTTCTTCTTTTTTGTAGTTTGCTTTTGTGAATTGAAATTGGAAATATAAGTTTCATAATATTCATTTTGTAACAAAACTTTATTTTTTTATTTTGTTTTTTTCTTATTTTTATCGCTTATCGCTTGACATTTTTTTTATTTTTATCGCTTAACATTTTTTTTCTTATTTTATCATTACATTTTTTATTTTTATCNCTTAACATTTTTTTCTTATTTTTATCGCTACATTTTTTTNNTTTAGTTTGTTTNGTTTAGTTTTACATTGTTTTATATGATATTTTATATAATAAAATAAATGCAAAAGATTATTTTTCTTTATAAAATACTATGTTTATCATATTGATTAAATTTTAATTTTTATCATTTATATTTCTTATCATTCAAATTATTTATCATTAGCATATTTATTGGTATTTATTGAATTCAATATTTATTGTTTAAATATTTATCAATATTTATCATTTAGGTTAAAATCTGATGTTTTATCACTATTTATCCACATCAAATTTACTTGATAAGTTCAATTATTATCAATATATATCATATATTATAATTAATATGATAAATAACAATGAAGAGATATATATCACTATATATTTTCTGAAAAAATTTTCTGATATTACTTTTAAAGGTAAATAAATATATATTTTTTTTTGAGTATTGCTAACTTGCACCCAGAATGAAGATCATGCGAGGTAACTATCACCGGGTGATTTCACCTTTTATTGTTCTATCATATGATTTTTATTATTTTTTAATGTGTTACAAAAATAAATATATAAATTTATTTTTTTTTAAAGTACGAATCAAAAATTTCAAAATAGTGACTTTATTGATTAAAAAATAGATGATTATTATGCATTACTACATCCCCTGTTCCATTCCATAATCTTCCTCATCCTCCTCATTTTTTTCTTCTACATCCCTTAATGTTACATTTGCCCTTTCTCCCATTTCACTTAATAATACAAGTGTTTCCGCTGCATCATTACTTACCTTTCTTGCCACCATATTCTCTTCATGAATTTTAACGTAATCGGACACTAAAAATATTATATAAGAAGTTACACTCCATAACTAAAATTCAAACAGTAAAATCGATAATATTTTCCTGGCTTCTTCTAAAACATGCTTAAAAACTCTTCGTAATACCTCTCACCAAACCTCGTAATTCTTCCTCCATTTCCTTTCACATAATTATCCATTGACTAATAAAATAATAGTTAAGATTAATTATTTATAATTAAGAAATAATAAGTTATGAAAGTTAAATGAATATTTTATTTACATTGAAGTCTTGTACTAGACCTTGAAATTTTTTACTAACAGTGCTCCCCGAATATCTCGTACCAAATCTCAAATTAATTTTACTTGCAAGTTCTTTCCAAAAAAAAATTTTTTTCTTGGTTCAAGAGAATGATAGTATGTATTCACCTCTTTTCGTTTATTGATTAACATCATAATTGATCTTCTTTCCACATGTTGATAGTTTCTCAAAGAAAATTTTAATAAAAAATATTTGAATTTGATGAATTTGATAGAAAATTCAAAAAAAACTATATCCTTAAATGGCTTCAAAGATAAAAAAATCATATTTTGTATTTGATGTATCAAATTAATTAGTTTATTTTTCAAATTTGTCTTCATTGAATTAGTCATCTTACTTTTATCAAATGATACAATAAATTACTACAGTATCTAAATTAGAAAAAAAAGCCTAACTAAATCAACCTGATCATTTAATTTAAATTCTTACCATGACATAATCTATAAATCCAATTAAAATACCCGTGACATACCTGTGACATACTTGCAACAAATGCTATGAATCTAATTAAAATACATGTGACATACTCATGATAAATGCTATATGAATCCAATTAAAATACATATGTAAGAAAAAAAAACAAAAAAACATAAAAGTGATTTCTTCAATCTTGTATTACTATTAATCATTAAACTTTACTATCACATAATTTTATTACTAATACTAACTGTACAGATAAACATTCGTAAAAAAAAATTTGCTACAAATTTAGTTATTTGGACATCTTGAAGCATAATGGCCAACTTGATTACAATTTTTACAACATCTTTCTCTTTTTTTGCCCTTTTGATTTGTTACAACTTCTTCTTCATAATCTTTATTAATAATATTAGTTATATCTTGAACATGCTTTACTTTCTTTTTTTGAGGTTCATCACATGACTTGTACCTATTAGGTTGTCGACCTTTATATCTCACTCGTAATAGATCACTAATATGTATAGAAATTACATTTTCCTGTTGGTTAGATAGTCCCGCTTTTATACTTTCAATGAAATATTCTATTTGATTGAAAAATTTATCGACTTTATCAGCAAATCTTTTTAGCATATCCCATACCAAATCCATATTTTTGTTTAGGACCTTGAGGTTGTATGACATTAAAAGTTTGTCTAAAATTTGCAAGATGTTGAAATGATAATTGAGGACCTTCTAATTCATTTTCTTCAATTTGGAATATTAGTTTCTTATGTTGTTTGATATTATACTTATTATAATTATACCATTGTCGAGAAATAAGAAATATATAGAACTGTGCATAAATTGAATAGGACATAACTCGAAAGAAATACCTACACACAATTCCTCTATTGATAAGCCAAAGACAAGTACATAAATGTGATCCGTTATCAAGCAAAATAATATGTTGTGGTTCTGATTTTTGTTCACGATGTCTAGTTACTTTCCATACTTACCAAATACTATTATGAGATATTTTTTTGATTAATAAAGAAAATAGAGATTGAAGTTGATCATAATCATCTTCTCTGATCATCTCTTATTGATAAAAATCATCCAATATCTACAAAAAAAGAAAAGTATTTTTTGATAATTGTCTTTGTTATTTTTATTAATAGATACTAATTCTTCCTTATTAACTATCTGTAATATACTTACTTCCAAAAGTGATAACCAACCTTCAATTAATTTCACATCATAACATAATGATTGAGCCATTTAATCGCGTTGTTTTTGAAGAATTTGTGGTGTTAAATACTCTCACAGAATTTTATCAAATTCTGGAAAATATTCTTCCATTATTGATGGTATTCCTCTAGTAGAAATTTCATTTTTACATTCAGTTAATATTGCTTTTTTTGATTGTTAATCAAATATTCTTTGAATTTCTCCAACAACATCAGTCAGGTATGAAGATCTATTTAATCTATCTTTGATTATTTTATTGGTAGACTCCACATGTTGTGTACTTTGAATTCCTTCTGTAAAATTATGATTGATAGCATAACGAGCCCAACTACTCTTACAGGAATATAAAGCTTTTGTAAAATATTATTTACAAGTCAGAAATTCACTAATAAGCGCATTCCATTTTATTTTAAATATTTTATGACATAGGGAATTACGCATTTCCAAGAATTTAGTACGAAAAGGTTCAAATTAATCATGTAGCTTTTCTTTAAGCTTCTTTCTTAGATTTAAATCTATATGAAAGATACAATAAAAATATTGCGTTTCTGGATAATTCGTTTTTACGGCTGATATTAAGGCTAAATTAGCATTAGAATACAGAACTGTTGGTATAACATCACAAGAATTTTTTAATTCTCATAAAACCCACACAAAAGTTGCTTCTATTTTATTTTCCAAAATTGCTGCAGCTACTATGAGGTTTCTAAAATAATTATCAATTACTATAACTAGCATTAATATCATATCAAATTGATTGGTTTTAGATGTCGTATCAACAATCATAATATCTTTATATCTCCCGTAAGCATTAACTTGATCAGGTGACATCCAGAATAATAAATTTAATCTTCTTTCACTATGATCGAAGCATGGCTTTATGATCTATCTCAGATTATTATCTTTTTTCAAGTATAAGTCAGTAAGCATTTGACATGCATCATTTTTAATAGGCTTTGCATGTTTTTTGAATTGTTAAATGACGTTACTTAGATCCTTTTTATTAATTATTTTGTTTGAAAATGAGGCTGCCAGGAGGTTGTATTGAGTTGATATGCCCATTCTTCCTTCAATCGTCCAAAATTTTACTTTTTTAAGCATTTCATCAGTTAATTTTCAGAATTTTGGTGCTATTTCAGTAATAAGAGAATTCATATTATGATTGTGTGTATTAATTTGTCCAAAGCGTAGCTGAGAACATCTTCGGTTAGACTCATTGTAATGCAATGTCCGTCTGTCCGCACGCATGATCGACCAATAATATGCATTGTTGCGATTTCACGTGTTCTAAATTTTATTTGTTTATTGTTAAATTTCCTTTTTGGATTACTGGCTAATTGTATATGTGTTGCACGTGATCTATCTAAATTTATTTTTGTATTAGTTATATATCATATTTATCATTTATTAAATAAAGAAAATATTGCATTTAATATTATATTTATGTATTTATCATATATTAAATAAAGAATAGTTTTGCCGTCTAGGAAAATTATAACTGCCGTATTCATGAATAAACTTTGCGTTTTGTGAAATGAATGATTAACCCTTTTGTGATATGCTTTGAAAATGTAAAAACAGAGAAAATAAGCCTCTTGAGCAATGCTAACAATGTCGCAAATGTGATAAAGTATCTAAATATATGAAAAGAACTACTGAAAGTGGTGGCCAATGTGAAAAGTGACGAGGTGATGAGCGTGTAAAAAAGCAATTAAATCACCTTAATAATCACACCAATCACCAGGATGCTGCTCGTTCGAATGCTAGCCTTAATAATCGCACCAATCACTAGGATGCTACTTCTTCGAATGCTAGCCTTAATAATCGCAGCAATCACCAGGATGCTACTTCTTCGAATGCTAGCCTTAATAATCGCAGCAATCACCAGGATGCTATTCCTTTGAATATCATTGAAGACAACTGTCTTCCAGAATCTGATTGGAAACTCCTATGTGATTTTTGATCAAAAATTGATAAATTAACTAACAATCTCTGTCCTGTGTGCAATGAATATTTTCTATCCATTGAAATAGTGAAAGATAAATGTGGGCGCTGCTACACAGAAAAGAAAGAGGTGAAAAAGTTTTTGGCAAGAAATAACATGGATTTTGGTGAAGTACTGGAAGAATTATGAGGTCTTACTCAAATAGAAGAAATGTTAATTGCGCAAATTTTTCTGATCGTCTCCGTATACTGTCTTAATGGTGGTCAATATGCGTATTGAGGTAATGTCATTAATTTTTCTCAGGATGTGGAGGAATTTACTACATGACTGCCTCATCGTCTTTCGATACTTGATGTTCTCGTTATTCGTCATAACTCTTTTGATGGTAGAACATTTAAAGATTTTAACATATATCGATCTGTGATAGCTCATGCTCTCTATTGGCTGAAACATAATAATCGATATTATTCAAATATCATTATTGACGAAAAGTTTTGAGGTCGTTACCAGAAGATGGTCTGCTTTTTGATCAGATTTCGTGATTTGAGGATACAAATGGTGAAATAGATGGTGAAATAGGTGGCGAAATTGGTGGTGAAATCGACGATGATGATATTCTATATGACTTTGTGTTAAATAATTTTGTACCCATGCCAATTTCTGTTCCTAACAAAGAGAGAGCTATTGCCGATGTTCTTGATTGAATGCAGACAAATACTCCTCCAATTATATGGCTGTCTATAGAAGGTGTTCTAGTAAATGAATTTTAATTTCCTGGCTACATAGCTCGTGCTTTTCTGACTCTATATCCTACAGGTGCAGCTGACCTTCATTCTGAACGTATTAGAAATATAAAGCCAGCCGAGTATTTTTCACACTTGCTCAAGTATAAAGATGGCTGATTTGCCCTTCATGCTCGCAGCGGTACTTTGCTCTAAATTCGCAGATGCGATGGAGAGCCCTGCAAGAAGGTAAGGTGTATATAAAACAAAATTTGAATGATAATCAGTGCACTGTTGAGGATTTACAGAAAATGCTTGAGAATGATAATTACATGGCAGATCATATCATACGATTCAGAGAGGGTTTGTGGGAATCTCGTCAGTTTTGGCATAAATGACAATCTGAACTTTCGGACATGATTAAGCAATTAGGTACTTAGGGGATGATATTTTTTACTTTCAGCGCTACCAATTTTCATTGGCCTGACCTACATAACCTGATGCCGCATGGTGATTCTCTGAGTACATTATCTGAACAGAAGGCGAACAAATATAAGCGTCAAGACTTAATCGACAATCCACATATTTTTGCATGGTACTTCAAAAAATGATTTAAATTGTTTTTTGAAAAAGTGTTGGTTCCTAAATGGAACCTTGAAGATTGGTAGTACTGTTTTGAATAGCAACAATATAGTAGCTCTCATGTACATGGTATTGCTAAAAGAAAAGATACTCCTGTTATTGATTGGGATAAGATAAAAGTCGATGAAGAATTGATGAATAATATAGTACGATACTTGGATTTGTTAGTTACTACAAATAATCCTGAACTCAGCTTTTCATTTCCTGAACATCACCCATACCAAAAATGATCTGATGAGCTGCTGCACTATGAACTACAAGACTATGTTGACTTAGTTAACAAACTACAATGTCATACCCATTGTAATTCTTTTTATTGCCTTCGTGTTGATCGTACAGGATGTCAGTATTGCAAGTTTGGATATCCAAAAGAGATAAGTGAAAATACACATTTACGAGATGATAACGGACAGCTGAAACTAATTACTGTGAGGAATGACCTGCTTCTCAACCCCCACGATCACTTACAGCTTCAAGGTTGGTACACGAATGTCAACTTGAAGCCCATCCTTAATATAGAAGTTGTATTACATTATATTTCCAAGTATGCGAGTAAATCTAAACCTCGCTCTGCAACTTTCTCAGAAATTCTTTTCAGGATTGTCAATGATAGCAATCCAAGTGATTTCTCTCTTATCGCTATTCAAGGTTTACTACTTCGAACTGTTGCAGAACATGATATTTCTGCACAAGAGACATGTCATTTACTTCTTGGCTTGCCTCTTTATTGATGCAGTTGTCAGTTTGTATCGTTAAATCTCAATAAAGATTCTTTTCGCTGACTTTGTAGTTTCAGAAACACATCTTTTTTGACTGAAGATGAAGTTGGTCAGACAGTGTCATTCCCTCTGCAAAAATATTGGAATCGTCCTGTTGAACTTTAGGAACTTTCACTTCATCAACTTTATCTGAAATATCATTATTGTAAAGGTTGTTGGAAACAGTGCGAACGTGAAAATATCATGCATGTCTGGCCATGTCCTTCATCTCTCTGTAGTGGTTTTCAATGGGAGGATTATTGTCAAGTTAAAGTTATTCTCCACATTAGTCATCGTGATATAGATGCTTTGACTAAGAATGACAGTATCTTCTGGTCTGATCTCTTTGAACATTACTGTGAAATAATTGAAAATGTTACAGATTTACTTGATCTATCCGTGAAAAACCTAGATGACCATGCATGTTGATGAAGATGAAAGCGATCATAAAGATCTGGAAGATAATGATAGTGAAGGAGAATTACATCCTGATTGGATGAATTCTTCGGAGATGAGACCCGGTACTTCGTTTGATGTTTCATCTGATTTGGGTTTTTGTGATATTGACCAAAATTATGACTAGTTTTCTGACTTTGGATTACGTTATCCTAATCTTGATCTTGCTGTTATTCCTAACTTTATACAGCAAGCTCATAAAACTACGAATTTAGAAGATGTAAACCTACTGGATTGTAGTAGATCCACTATCTTTAAATGAGAATCAGATGATGGTGTTTAAATGAATTGAATCTTATTACACCTCCTTACTTACTAATTGTGATTGTGTTGATCCCCTCAGAATCATCATTTTAGGAACTGCTGGTACTGAAAAGTCCTATTTAATAAAGATAATTCAGAATCAACTTTGTGAAATAGCACGAGATCATAATATTGATGATTCACCTGTTATGCTTCTTGCTCTGACTGGTATTGCAGCATTCAATATTCATGGTTTAACAATACATTCTTCATTTTCCATTCCAGTATCTGCCAAAACATTTGATTTAGGTAGTGAGAATTTGAAAAGACTGCAAGCTAAATTAGATGGCGTGTACTATTTTATTATAGATGAAAAGAGTATGGTTAGCCATCGCATGCTTGCATTGATTGACTTATGTTTGCATCAAGCCTTTCCAAATCACAGAAATCTGGTATTTGGTAAACGATCAATAATACTAGTTGGTGACTTTGGACAACTTCCTCCTGTGTTAGATGAACCAATGTACTCTCAAGTTTCTCGACAAGACTTCCTATCAAATGATGCTATTGCAGTTTATCAACAGTTTCGTGAGATATATCATCTTGAAATAATTCAACATCAATCAGGTGATTCTTACGATTAACAAAGATTCAGAGATCTCCTATTGCGTTTATGTAATGCCGAATCTACTGAAGATGACTGAATATTACTTGCTACACAGTTTTCTAATGCTCCAGATATGTTATCCTCATTAGATCATGCTCGATTCTTTGGTACCACATGTATTATGCCATGTAAATCTGATGTTGAGGAGTTTAATATTAATAGACTTAGATCTTTGAATTCTCCAGTAGCTAGAATTAATGCTGTTTATACTGGAGGTAGCGAAGCTTGTCAAGCAGATCCTGATGTGGCAAAAAGGCTTGAACGTTATTTATTATTGTCAAGAGGTTCATGAGTAATGCTTAAGTCTAACTTATGGACTAAGGCTGGTTTGGTTAATGGCTTGTATGTCATTGTTTAAGAAATAATCTTTGAGAAAAATCATTCACCACCTTCACTTCCTATTGCTATCATAGTGGAGTTTGATAACTATTCTGGCCCTTCTATTCTAGCAGCTGATGGTAAAAAACTTGTTCCAATTGTGCTGATTAGGCATATCTGGGAAGGAAAAAAAGGTCCCTGTTCATGTTTGCAGCTTCCAATTTGCTTAGTTTGGGCGATTACTAACTTACTATACACAAGAGCCAAGGTCTAACTTTGAAAAAGGCCATCATAGATCTTGGTAAAAATGAATTTGCTGCTGGTCTCACGTTTGTAGCAATATCTTGCGTCCTTACTCTCAAAAATATCCTTTTTCATCCATTTTCATTTGAAAGACTGCAGCGTATTAAAAATTGTAAAAGGTTGTGTGAGAGAATAGTTGAAGAGAATCATTTAATCTCTATGATTCCTTAACATAATTAATAAAAATTGTTCTATAATTGTTCTTATACGAAAAAAAGATTATCTATTTTATTTAGTGTTACATTAATATTTAGTGATACAATTCTTTTTTTATTTTTATGTTTTATTTAGTGTTACATTGATATTTAGTGATACAATAAATTTGAATTCTTTTTTTAAATTTAACCCTTTTTTGAGTTTTGTGATACATCTTAATTTAAAGTTTTAAATGCTTCGGACAATCCAATGGTCCCCGTTACCTAGTAATACTATTAATATGAACTCCATTTCCAAATTTGGGAAAAGTAAGATTAATATGCCAGGAACATCTGATCATTTCAGAATCTCTATCTCTTCTATCTTCTTCTAAAATAACCTTCTGGGCTTCATGAGTTTGGGCATGTGAGCATTCATATGTTCTATGTCTTGTAATTGTACTATCAGTTAGATCTGGTATATGCCTTTTTTACAAAAAGAAATCCTTGTTGCTTTGTATATTCATTAAGATATAATTTGGCAATTTCCCATATTATGAATTCTATCCCTTGATTTAATTTTAATTCATTCTCTTCTTCTTCCTCTTCTTCCTCCTCTTCTTTCTTATAATCACTATTATTATATTCTTTTTCTTGATGATCAACATTCCTATCTTCAACTTTTAGAACATCATACCTACATATATTTTCATCTCCTAGAACATTTATTCTTTTATTTTCTATTTAATTTTCATTATATATTTCATGATCAAGGGATAGATCAGAAGAATCATATGAAGAACCATAAAATTCAAATATTGGTAGGTCAGGAGAGTTATACTGATAAATTGTGAACAGGTCAGAATCATTGTATGAAGAATCATAATAAGAATTGAATAACAGGTCAGAAGTATAAGGAAAATTTGTATTTGTATTTGGAATAATATTTTCCATTGTAAGTGGTTTTGTTAATAGTTTAAAGTTTCATATAAGCGCTATAATAACTGATAAGAATCTTATTTTAGGAAACAATACTTTAGAGAAACAGAAAAGATATATGCTTATAGATAGTGCAAAAATAAAATGTCCTTTAGAAACCTTTAGAAAATAATACACTAATGAATGTGAAATTTTTCTTCAAAACAGATGGCGTAGATGCAATTTACATCATTTATATAAATAATGACAATTTTGTATTACAATTGTTATAAATATTATATCATTCATGTATCTCAATTTTAATCAGGTGTTATCACTCTATTTTGACATCAAAAATTACAAAAAAAAAAATTAAAATATAAAAATGAATCAGGTGATATCACCTGTCAAACTATATTCAAATTATTAAATTATAAAATTAATCAGGTAATATCATCTGAATTATATCACCTCAGAATAAAATTATATAAAAATTATCAAGTTAAATCACTTGAGTAAAAAATTGTTAAATCACACTGAGTGCAAGTTAGCTATATTCTTTTTTTTATTTAATAAATATTCACTAATATTCTTTTTGTTTTTCTTTAGATGCCAGAAAACTGAAAAATCTCATTTTGAAGATAAGACATCAAAATTTTATTTATTATTATTTTTTTTTTTTATTAAATGAACATTTACTAATATTTTTTTTGTTTTTCTTTAGATTCCAAAAACTGAAATATAGTTCTGGATTTCCATTTTGAAAGTAAGATTTCAAAATTTTTTTTTATTTTTTTTTATTAAACTAAAGGATTCTGATTCGCAGTGACTTCGTCATCGCTAGCATAATTTTTATAGGTTTATTCATACATATTTGAATAAATTATTGTAAAAAAAAATTTATAATAATAAAAAACAAAGAAAAAATGGGATTCATGTTGATACTAACACTAATAATTAAAAACAATGTGAGAGAAAATTATTGGCGTACTGCAGTGTACCACCTGAAGTGACCATTCAATTCAAGTAAAAGCTAGAAACGCCTAAAAGAAAGAAGAAATGGATTAGTAATCAGTTGATACTAATACCAATAATTAAAGAAAAAAAATAGGTGTAATTACAGTGTGCCACCTGAAGTGACCATCCAATCTGAATTAGACCTAAAAAAAGAAGAAGATAACCAATAATATTTAAGACCAACTTTAGATCATAGTAAATTAACCCGCAGTCCACAATATCCAAGGAGAATTTTTATATTTATTTATAATTGAACCTAAAAGGATAAATAAAACAATTAAAAATTATTATTTTTAATAAAAAAAGGTAAATTATTTATTATTATAATAAATTAAATAAATAATTAGTGATCAAAATTAAAAATTCAACCAATTTACCATAGCACAGTTCACTTTGAATTTACATTTCAAGACTAAGATGCAAATTAAAAAAATAATTAATAAATTAATAAAATAAATAAATTAGTTAATTAATAAAATTATTAATAATCCTTAAGAAAAATAAAATGAAATCCCTCTAATTTACCTTTCGATGCAGTACAAATAAATGAATTCGCTTCGAATTCATATTTTGAAACCAAGCTGTAAATTAAAAAAAATAGAATAATTAATTAATAAAATAATCAAATAGTTAGTAAATAAATTTTAAGAATCGTTAGAAAAATAGAAAAGAAATCACCGATTCACCTTTTGGCATAGCACAAATAAAGAGTTCACTTTAAATTTGTATTTAGAGACCAAACTGTAAATTAAAAAAAAATAGAATAATTAAAATTATTTAGTTAATAAAATTTATTAATAATTGTTAAGAAAAATAGAAAGAAATTCCTCCAATTTACCTTTCGGCACAGCGTAAATAAATAAGTTCGCTTTGAATTCGTACTTCGAGACCAAACTGTAAATTAAAAAAATAGAATAATTAATTAATAAAATAATCAAATAGTAAATAAATTTTAAGAATCGTTAGAAGAAAAGAAACCTCTGATTTACCTTTCACCACAGTATGAACTATCAACTCCTGCAGCACAGTTCGCTTCGAATTCACCAAACTGAAAAAAATAATTAATTAATTAAATAATTAATAAAATAAAATAATTAGTTAATAAAATTTAAAAATAATCATTAGAAAAATAAAAGAAACTCCCGATTTACCTTTTGTCACAGCACGAATTATCGACTCCCACAGTATAGTTCACTTCGAATTCACCAAACTGAAAAAAATAATCAATTAATTAAAATAATTAATTAATTAATTGCTGATCCGCCTAAGAATGGTACTATTCTACTATTAAAAAAAAGGCAAAAATATATATGATTTTATTAGTAGCTCGAATTTGGTACGCACGAATCCTTCTGGTTGATCTTGCCTTTTTTAGGACAGTATTACATAACTTTTCAAAATTGGTAATTTTATTTTTAGGAAAATGGATTTTTGTGGAACAGGTATCGCCTAAAATGGGGACGTCTAAAGCGGAGCAGAATCACATGATTATAGTGCATATCTGTCACCCCTGTGCATTTTCCATTTTTCCTAAGTATTCTAGAAACTTAGAATTTATTCGATAGTGAAATCCTATTTATCACCTGTTATTTGTCACATGTATAATTTTTTAATGCTATAATTCTGGCCAAAAATTTTACAAAAATCACGTGATTCTGCTCCGCTTTAGATGTATTCCCAAAATGAAAAGTATGTAGATTGTTTATTTCTTTTTTGGGTGATACCCGTTCTACAAAAATCTATTTTCCTAAAAATTACCAATTTTGGAAAGTTGTGTAATAGCTGTTCTAAAAAAGGTAAGATCAACTGAAAGGATTCGTGCGCGTCAGATTCGAACTATTAATAAAATCATATATATTTTTGCCCCTTTTTTAATAGTAGAATAGTGCGGTTCTTAGGCGGATCAGCAATTAAATAATTAATAAAATAAAATAATTAGTTAATAAAATTTAAAAATAATCTTTATAGAAAAATAGAAAAAAAAGCCTCCCGATTTATCTTTCATTATTATAGTATAAATAATCAACTCTTACAGCACGAATTCATATTTTGAGACCAAACTGCAAATTAAAGAAATTAATTAATTAATTAATAAAATAATCAATTAGTTAATTAATAAAAATTATTAGAAAAATAAAAAAAACCTGATTTGCCTTTCAGCGCAGCACAAATAATTAATTCCTGCAGCACAGTTCACTTCAAATTCCCATTTCGAGATCAAGCTGCAAAAAAAAGAAATAAAATAATTAATAACTTAATTTAATTAACAATTGTTAGAAAAGTAAAAAAAAATCAATTTACCAATTCGGCGCAGTATGGCACAAAAATTTTGCCAGTACTAGTCTAATTTTCTTTAATTTTTAATAAAATTGATCATACAATAAATATAGGCCATATAATTGTTTGTATTAATCAGTAACTAACGATTTAAAGATAATACCATATTGTTTATTGCTTTTTTTAAAAAAAAAAATTATTAGTAATTTTTTTTTGCAACTATATAAATAACTCTTGTTCGTGAGGTAAATTTTTTGCCTCCCTCTAAATCTAAATCTAAATCTAAATATAAATCTAAATCTAAATCTAAATAAATAAATATAAATATATAAATAATAAATATATAAAAATGGTAGGACATTTGAGGTAATACAAATTACCAAAAAAGGATATTTTTTTTAGAAAAAAGAAATTGTTTTGGAAGATCATATT
>QKYT01000280.1:33806-44478 GCA_003550305.1 Glomus cerebriforme | reverse complement strand
GAGAAAAAAATGAAAGGAGGAGACGAAAAGAAAGGGAAAGAGGGACGAAAAGAGAGGAAAAAATGAAAGGGGGAGATGAAAAGAAAGGGAAAAATAAAGGAAAAGTTAGTAAATAACGAAATGTAATATAAAGCGAAATAAAATAAAAAAATAAAAAGAAACATACCTTAATCGCGAGGAAAGAAATAAAGTTAGTGACTTGTATTATATTTAAAAGAAAAAAATAAAATAAAATAAAAAAAACGGATTATAACGGATTATCCGATTATCCGTAATCTATCCAGATCAAATTCGAATCAGATTGCCATCCGTAATTAAAATCCATCTATTCGTTTAATCCGGATGGATGAACGGATGATCTGGATTTGCGGATTATGGATCGCATCTCTAGGGTGGTAGATCATGAAAAATGAAAATGTGATGAAAGGGATCACAAAAAAACAAAAATATGATAAAAGATTAAGAAAAATAAAAATATGATATGAAGAATTATAAAAAACAAAAATATAATGAAGGGAATCATAGAAAATAAAAATGTGATGAAGGAAATCATAAAAAATGAAAATATAATGAAGAGAATGAAAGAGAATAAAAAGGAATGATATAAAATAAAAAGAAAAATAAAAAGGATGATAGAAATGAAATGGAACAAAAAAGATTACTGAAAAAAAAAACTGATTAGTATAATATCAAAAGCAAAAAAAAAAAAAGCAAAAATAAAATAAAATAAAAAATACAATTATCTATCTATAATAATGTAAAAAGTTGTCTTTGAAGTCCAAGTATTGAAAGAACTGAAAGATCTAAGAAAAAATAAAATACAACAAAATTACTTAAAAAAATAAAAAAAAAAAGAAATAAAAAAATATATATAAATAAAAAAATCTTTTATTTGTTATCTCCAAAAGACTTTTAAAAAAAACTAAAAAAAAAAACTAAAAAAAATAAAAGTTAGCTAACTTATTTCCAAAATTCAGGTAGCAAAAAAACTAAAAGACAAAAATAAAATTAGCTACAAGAACAAAAAAAAAAAAAAGAAAAAAGAAAAAAATTATCTACCCTAGCATCACTTTTAACTGATTTTATAATCAAACTAAATAGTTTTCAGATACATTAAAAGGATCAGATATTGTTAAAGAATGATAATACATATAAATTCTGATTATATATACCATTCAGAGAAGTTAATATAATAACTTAGAAATGCAAATTTGTAGTTTCCAAAAGAATCTAAAAAAAAATGATGTTAGTAAAAAGAAATAAAAAGAATTGATAAAAAAATATTTATATATAGATTATTAAAAGATATTAGATGAATATTTGAATGATCTTCAATCTGTCACTGCGGATATTCGAATTGTATTTTTGCTAAATGGATCAGATTGATGGATGATTATAAACAGATCGAATTGATAGATTATAGTTATTTATGGATTGAAACACTAGCTTATTCAATAAAAGCTAGTTTTGTTTGATTAAAGTGCTTAAATTACACTATAAAAAATATAATAAAAATGAGTATAGTTTCATGAATATTTAAGCTAGCTTAATGAAAATTAATATATAAATAGTTTCATACCTGTTAAATAACTTTACTTAGTCTTTAAGAATACATTTGCTTAATCATACAGTATCTTCCAAACAATTTTACTTAGTTTATTAAAAGTATTTCCAAAGTGTTAAAATTTTTCTGTGTTTCTAAAAATAAAAAAATGTGTTTATTAAAAAAAATATTCAAATAAAAAATATTTCTACATGCTGCAAATAAAACTTTTAAAAAATTTAAAGAAAGAAAAAGAGAAAGAAAGTGTGTAGTTTATCTTTGGTGTGTAAGCAATAAACAAATAAACAGTGGTCATATATTCCTGGAAGGCTGGAACAGGGATGATGATTTTATGCTGCAAAAATATAAATTATGTATGCACTAAAGTAAAATTATGTGATTTGATACTTTTACTATATTATGTGACATTATTAAACATAATATGTGATTTTATTTGATAAAAATAGTAAATTTATATTCAATAATGGTATCACAACATCATATGATAGTGATAGAAAATTTTTAATGGTAATTTACTAAAAATTTTGGAAATAACTGGTATTTTACTGCGGATTATGCATTCTAATATATAGGAATCCAAATTATGCAATTTTAATGATGTGATAAACTTGAATTATGTGTTATCACATAATTTATGCATTTAATGCAAAATTATGTGATGGCATAAAATCATCGTCCCTGGGCTGGAGATTCTCCAAAAATGAAACGCCAATGAAAAATATCACATGAATTTATTTTTTCAGATCAACTTCTGCGCCACATATGGCGTAAATTATTGTATGACCAAACCCTTAAAAACTGCATTTGATTATTTAAACAAGCAAAAAAACATTTTTTTTCAACTATTTTTTACTTTTTCATTATTTGTTAATTATTTCATCAATAGAGGTTACACATATTTAAAGTATAGTTCTTGACACCTTATTTTTAACGATTAATAACAATGGAAAGTTACGATCATCTTATAAACTATAATGAGGATGGTAATTCAGTTAGTGTACCATTTGGACGTGCTGCGGAATATTATATATCAAAACATCCCTTACTAAAAAATATCAGATTAAAAGCAAGAAGTAGAATAAGAACACCACAACTTGTGAATGAAGGCATTATTAAAATTAGAAGAGTTGAAGGAGCAGTTGATTATGTTGAGTGGACAACGTCAAATGGTAAAACAAAATCAACGAATAGAATTGATGATATTATTGAATTAACTGAAAAAGGTGAAGAATTAATTAAACAAATTCAAGCTGGTACTGCAAAAGATAAATTTTGTTGGAGTTGGGTAATGTATTGTGCTGGTGATGGAAATAGGTGTCAACATTTATGTGGAGGAATTGGTAAATGTAATCCTGATTGTCAAAATGCAAATTTACCTAATAATTTAAAAAATAGTAATGATAGACATCGTTGTAGACTTCGTGTAGTATCTGAATCAAGATTATCTTGGATTAAAACTCCTCATCAATTAAGAATTAAAATTGAAGGTTGGCATCTACCTCCAAATGCTCTTATAACTCATGAACCTCAAGTTACAAGAGTAAATCTTACACGTTCTGCTCGTGATAAAATTATAATTAGTCGTAGAGCTGATCGTTGGACTGCTGATGATGTTAAAAATAAAATTCTGGTTTCTAAACAAGGAGCAACTGAAGCTGATCTTCATCAAGAAGTTGTTAAAAATAGAGATATTTGTAATAATAAACAACTTAAAAGACTTATTATACGTGATGATCGTAGAGTAAAAAATAATTCAGGTCCTTGGACCGTTCTCCAAAATTATATTCAAGATTTATTAAAACCTCGTGGTCATGTTTTATATTATCATACTCCTGATTTATCTGCTCCCGAAGATTCACCTGAACGTTATTATCAATTGATTGTCTCTGATGATTTATGGTTAAATAATGGAAGGGATTATGGTCATTATTGTTTCTGTATTGATGGAAACAATGAATTAAATATGGAACGTGCAACTGTTTTAACCATGGTTGTTGAAACAAATCTTGGACATCTTACTCCTTTGGGATTTGGTAAATTTTTTTTTTCTTTTTTTTTTAATTGATTGTATCAATATATTAACATATTAATTTTATCCTAATCTTTTTGAATCATAGCATTGAGTAACGGAGATGATAAAGCGCCCCTACGTTATGCAATTACTGCTATCAGGGAAAATATTCCATGTAATCGTAAAGATTGCGGACATCCTTGGTATTACGAGGATTTGTCTAATGAAAGGGGATTTAAAAGGATACGTAAATGTTCAGATGAACAACCATGGAATCCAATAGCAATGGTTGATCAATATCTTCCAATTAAAAAGGCACTAGATGGTATCGTTGCTGATACTTGTCTTTCTTGGACTTTTCTAATGCAAAAATTGGCGGAGAAATTAAAAGCATGGGATATATCTCGCGTATTAAGGTGAGAACTTTTTGACGTACTAGTTCACAAAGATTATTTAAATTAATTAGGTTTTTATTTTAATTAGATATCCAATTGCTCTAGGATACAAGATCATTGGAAGGAGCCGAACAGAAGAAGAATCAGCTGATATGGCACGATTATTTAAAGTGTTTATTGAATCCCTTCCATTATCATATGCGCAAAAGAATTTTATCAAAGATGATTTAGAAACAAATTGGATAAATGATGAATGGCGTGCGATGATCGTTGATAGTTGTCGAGAATATTCTGAAAGAAAATCGGACAAATTGAGAAAACCAATGACTACAAATAGTCTTACAGAAAAGATTACAAAAAGAGTAGTCGTTCAGCTTGATGGTAAATTAACTCCTTTAGCATTCCTTGAAAGACTTTTCGGAGTTAAATTACGTAGAGATGTTTTACATGCAGATAATATACCTAATGGAGATAATCAAGATAATGCTGGATTAATATCGTTCTTTAATTTACAATCATTAAATCATCAAGGTGATAACTCTGAGAATCAAAAACCGGCTGATATAATTCGTAGTTTAAATCTCGGAAGATTTTATTTCTTATCAGGATTTGTTGAACCAGCAGACGAACCATATTGTTATTATGTTAAAAAACATAATGAAGAATCACTTACATTAACATCATCATATGATGGGGAATTAATTTCATTAGACGAAAATATCATGGAAAAATTAAATGTTATGATGAATAGATTTATTGCAAGACATGGAGTTGTCATACAAGACGGATATTATATGGCAAATATTAAAACTGGAGAATGTTTAATGTGTTATGATTTTATATGGAATGGGAGGTTTCGTAATGTTTGTAAACATGTTCACGCTGCAAAACTTTACGCTGAAGCACAACGTATGGGTGATTTTACTTCTTTAATTAATGAAACTAAAATTAAATTAGTAGAATATTTTAATTGCAGAGAAAATAATGAAACTCAGCAAAATGCTTCGATAAGAAAGGGAACTATTGATGAGGCTTTTGTTGAAATTCGAAGATTATATGAAATATCAGGTGTGTGATTCAAATAAAAAAAAATATTTTGAATTAAGAATTAAAAACTAAACAGGTTTTTTTTTTACATATTTTTTTAGGAGACAAGATATTTGATTCGACAATGTTGTACACTGATACATGTAGAGATCCTTTCCGTAATTTAAAACAAAAAAGGCGAGTTGCCTCAAAACAAAATATTCCCGTGCTTACAAAAAAAGCTCGTATTTCAGATGAACATAAACTACTGAAAAATTAACGGCAATAACATCACAACAAAATTTACAACAAAATGACATAACATCAGATCTTGATTCATTTATTAATTCATCGAATTCGAGAGTTGAGAAAGACAATACATCCAATGAGTTATTATTTGGATCGATTAATAATGATTCTTCGACTTCATCATTACATCAACAACAAAACGAAGTTGGAGCACAAATTAGTTCTCCTACTACAATTCATATTAATTCTAGTGATGCTTATAATAATTCCATTGCTGATTTTAATAATGTTAATCATACTTTGGCATCATAATTAGATAATCAAGAGAGCATAAAGTACAATTTAATAAAAAAATTTCCAAGAAATTTTAATATTCATTTTAGTTTTATTCTCACATAATATGTTATATATAAGTTATAAGTATATACGTAATAATTTTATTGTAAAAAAAAAAGTGCGTTTAAATTATCATTATTTACAGTATTAATCATAATTTAACAATAAATATCCATTCTTATCTACAATAAATGAAAGTACAATCTTATTCAGTGAATTGATCGAGACCAATTGTATACTATGATACTGAAGACCCGTAAAAAAAATACATACACAGTATCATACATACGTAATCGATTCGTCCAGAAATTTCTTTCCTAATAATTTTACTCACACTAAATTTTTGATATGAAGTATATTCATTATAAATTGCTTTCTAAACTATTTACGAGTAAAGACCCGTGATTTTTCAGTTCGATCAAAATATCCGTCATACAAGGCGTAAAATTATTACTTCAAGTAATACTGTAGTATGAAAAAAATGATCTTAATTTTATTCTTTGAGACTTATTTCCTCAACGAAATTTATTAATTTTATTGGTGGTTCTTTATCCGATATATCTAAGCACAAACTTTCCTGGAGGAAAGTCATTAAAAATCATAACATTGATAAGGGTATGGATTTTCATTTGTATAGAATAGACTAGTTTATTTTTAACTGAACAAAAACTGAAAAAATGTTATTGTTTGTACAATTTAGGTATAGTTTTTAAAACAATCAAATGAAGTATATGTAAACGATCAATGAACCTTCAGTTATCTCAACTAATGAAACTCTCCTTTCGATCATTCATTTGCTTTGTGTGAAAGTAAATAATATATGTATTTCTATATATAATTAAATTAAAAGGAAAAAAAGACGTGTGAAATGTTTTTATTAAATTCCCTTCAAAAAAGAGAACGACGATTAATACATTATTCATTGTTTGATAAAATGTCCTATCTTTAACCGTATTTTTCCATCATTGTGTACATCAGTATATGCATACTAACGCCGTACAGAATGATTTTCATTGTTTCATAAGTAGAATGCACATGCTTCCATTAAAAATTTCACGTGATTTTCCAAGGAAAATTTCGCTATAAAAAGGTAGTAAAATCTTTTTACCCAGACCCATTTTCCCATTACCACAATGAGCAATCACAACTTACCTAGCTTTCAAGACCTTACCAAACCAACCGTAAAATTACCATGGAGAAAAGGAGGAGGCAAATCCTGTTCCTACAGAAAGGTGTCATATGGCCTCAATCTTGAAGGTAACGCTAATATATATATTTTTTTTTTTGAACTCAAATTGATTTGAAATAAATTCACCTCATTAATGTTCCTTTTCCAAAGGATATTGTAAAAATAAATCTTGTGAAGCTTACAACAAACATCGCGTCATCATGAATTGGGGTTACAAAAATTTTGTTTATATGACGAACGAACATGAATGTTATTGCCCGCTTTGTAAAGAATATGTCACGCCCATCACTTGCGGATTCACCAACACCTACTGGAAATACAAAGGGATTAAGAAGGTGATAGGTGAGCCCCCAGAGAAAGTATTCTGTGGTTGGCAATACGCTGATGGCGATGGATACACCACATTTGCGGATGAGGAGATGGTATTATGGGAAGGTCTCACGATAGAAGTCCAGAAAGAAGATCCTGCTGTTGCCTTTATTCAAAAGAAATTTGATAGTTTAAATTTTTAAATTTTTGATTTTGCATATGTGAGATGCAGGGTTGATTTATTACTGTTTTGAAATATATATTATATCTATATATATATAATTTTTTGTTATCACTTATAATAAATTTATATAATTTTTCGCAGTATCGTTATTATTTTTTTATTACACCACGCACTCCATTAAATTTAACATTTCTCTCATAATGATTTCCGCAACTAATATCATTTTAATCTCCATCATTAGATTGTTTCTGTTACTTTTTTAATCTTATTACGGATTTTCTCTTTTTGTCTTAAGTACTCTTTTAGTTTATACTTTCTATCATGTGGAGAATTTTAACCCATCTACTCTGTGGTATTTAACATCTCTAATTCGCAGATTTTCTACAACTTGACAACGGATATACCTAGTGTCACACTGTCTCACCTGTCTGCTTATCATTTTATTAATTGTTAATATTTAGAACGGATGTCCTTTACAAAATTTATAACGTGATCAATGAAATTTACTGTCGTATAAAAAGATTCAGTTCAATCGTATAGAATCGTAATATATAAACGATAGGTAAATTCACTTATCATGCCGCTTAATCTTTTAATATTAAAATTTTTTTTATGACAAATTATCCCAGTGAAGGACTTTTCTTTCATAAAAAAAAAAAAAAAAAAAAAAAAGGAAAATTGATTTTATAAGCGCATAAATTCACATAAAATACTAGCATTACGACCATCACGTGTATATAAAATATTTTAAAGTGATGCGTATATCGCGATATTTTAAACAAAAAATTAAATTTTTATTTAATCAAAGGGCAAAGTCAAAAATGAATTTATTAAAATAAAATAAAATTCTTTTCAAAAAGGTAATAATCAAAAGTGAAATAAAATTTTGGAACACTCATTGTAGAGTGAGCAAGGCTAAGTCAATTTCTTTTAGCCAGTAGAGGTTATAGTCTTTTACAGAAGAAAAAAAAAGAAAAATTTCATATGACTTTTACATGATGGAACATTGATTTGTAGGATTGAGAGGCTTCTCTGTCACTTGATTCACTTCGGAAGCCACGATGACGATTGGTTTAGTATTGATAGTTGGATTCATTTTGATTTGATTTTAAAAGCTTTTTGTTACGTTTCGTTTAAGAAAAAGATCTTTTTTTTTTTTTTTTTTGTTTGAACTTTTTGAATTTTTGATGAAATTTAACAAGATAAAACCATAGTATATTTATAACAAAATTAATATATTATCAAGATTCCCATTGTCATGTAATCTTACTCGGTCGAAGTTCTCTTTCATCTCAATATTCTTTAATTTTAATAATTTAATATATTGTATAACTGATTTAGGATTATTTGATTCGTTATAACTCAATTATCAAAATAACACAAATGATTTACAATACCGCAACAATTATTGCTAAAAATGTAATGTTTATTTCGAAATATTTAAATCCATTCGGTTTTTTTAAAAATAACTGCATATAATATTTTATAAATGAATTTTTCAATTTGAGAATGCGTACAAGTTTACATAAGATTTTCGGAAAATGCTACGACATTGCTTTTCACGGCACTAAAAAAAACTTTGAAAAATATGACCGAACCCAATTTGGATATGAATTAGGTTAAATTATCGTAGTAATAAAAACAAGTGATAGATTTTGCCTATTATGTATATTTATTTATTTATTTATTTTTTTATTTATTTTATTTGTATCTTTATACGTTTACGATGTAATTATATGAGTATAATTCTATGTAAACTATGAAATTACATTATAAAGATATATAATAAAAACTATCCTATATCTATCTATTTATTAAATCACTAATTGATTCGTTATACCAAATGTCTTTATAATTTTTCCCTGATTCTATTATCGATCCTATCCATCTATTTGTTAATTGTATGATAATATTATTTCTTTCCGATTTTTCCGTTAGTAATTTTTCCTTTTTCTCTATATCCATTGTGGTAATTGATTTTGATTTGCATTTATCCATTCTTGATATACCTCTTTTTATTTCTATTTCTGTCACTTTATTGCATNGGTTGTTCCATATCAATTCTTTAGCTTTAGTACCTATATTGATGATTAATTGTTCCATTGTAGCAACAATTTGTTTTTCTTTTGCTACTTTATAAAGGTTATTATTAAATATACCCTTAATTATTTCGTGAAAGATGTATCCGTCTTTTACGTAGTTTGATCTTCTTGTAAGTACTTCGGTTATGATATTATGCCATTTTTCTTTGTTAACTATTATATTTTCTTCTTTTAATTTCGTTATTTGATTATTAATTTCTTCGTTAATAATTTGTGTTATCGCTATTTCATTTTTTTCACATGTCCATATATGTATCCATGTTTCATCTTCTTTTCTGCATCTAGGACATTTAACTTCATATATTTCGTTGTTTCTTTTTTCCATAATTGTATAAATCGGTAATTGTTCTATTAAATTTTTAATTTTATATATTCTGTCTCTTTTGTCTTTATCTGACGTTATTAATACTCCTCCTTCTTTTATATTTTTTATATTTTCAAATGTTTTTCCCCAATTAATTTCATTATTATTAATATTCAATAATAAATTTTTGTTAACTTTTAACGTTAACCATTCCGCTATATACTTTAATTTGTTGAATTTCTTGACCGTATCCCTTATGTTATTATTGATTAAATTTCTATTCCAATATAAATTATAACTATTAATTGGGATTAATTCTTCAATTTCATATATATCTATTATCTCATAATTAGAATCAATGTTCGAAACACCTATCTTTTCTTTNCTTTTTTTTCCACTTTCTTCTATTCTCCAAAAAATATTTTTACCTTCCGTAATATTCATCAATCTTTCTATATACGTAATGTTTTTAATTTTCCAACTTTTCCTTTTTACTAATTTTGATTTTACATTATTCATTTTTTCCATTATATTATAAATACTTTTTCCTTCTATCGATTTTATAGTAATTATTTCCTTATTTGTCGCTGTCATTCCAATTATGATTAACATTATTATAAAATTTCTCTCTATATCAATATCATTTATTTCTATGTTCATTAAATCTATTTTCTTTTCTTTTATAATTTTACTCCATATTAATACCACTTTATTATCNTTAATCTTCATACGTTCAACTTCATATTTGTAATCTTCCTCTTTGTCATTATAATATTTAGTTAACAGTTCATTTTCTATAGCTATTCCTATTTTATTAAATNTCTCCCATAAATTATTAATTTCTAATATCATTCGATTAATTATATTCAAATCNTCTATATCTTCTTTTATAAAATCTCTTTCTAACTTTTCCCAATTTTCATTACTCTTATGATAACTTATACTTTTATTTTTAATCGACTCTTTCATATAATCTCCTAAATTACTATATATTCCTATTAAA
>QKYT01000280.1:3700-19108 GCA_003550305.1 Glomus cerebriforme | reverse complement strand
ATTATATATATATATACTAACAATCAGAATCAACTTGATTTAATTTTTCCAAAAAATACTCTCTAAAATCATCAGGATCTTCTAATACAAAATCTCTCAATAATACGACAAGTCTTGGTAAATAATCTTTTTCATCATCTTCANTATTTGTCAANAATTTACTTAAATCTGTCATCGTATATAATTTTCCAANATCATCTTGACCTACAATTCCATTAATATTATAAACGAAAGTAGAAGAAATTGCAAGACATAATATAAATAATTTCATTGCCCAAACTTCATCTTGTTTTGGGTCGTCAATTCCTTCACAGTCTAATACTATGACTCTACAATCGTTATGAACAAATGGTGTATCCCACATAAAAATCNCTTTAGTACAACTATCTACTTTGGAANCAAGTTCGAAACCATCATGTCTTCCATGAAGGACATTCGCAAAATACGATTTTCCTCTACGATAAGATCCGACTTATTATATCAAGTATAATAAAAATATATTAAAAATTATTTTTTAAAACAAATAGTATATAATTAAAGCAATTATAATTACCAACTGAAATTATTGCGACAGGTTCTTCAATATTTTGAATGATTTCAAGAGATTTTTTATTTAATATAATTTCTCCATTTTCATATTTGACGAGTTGGATTGCTTTTCCTTTACGATAAGGTATACCTTCTCCAAATTTATTTCCATCGTCCTCGTCATAATAATAATTATAATTATACATTTTTTAATGTCAAAATGTTTTTTTTTATAATAATAAATTATTCCTAACCATTCAGAACTGAAATTAAAAAGTAAGTTTTTTAACTTTTTTGCCGATTTAAACAATAAATGATTTATCTGGTCATTGTTTCTATATCTGGTACAATTGTACAAGTGTACAAGTGTTGGCGTTATTAGTACAATAAAAAAAAATATATTTTTATAAAAGGTTAAAACATTTTACAATCAGTCGGAAATCGGAATTATACCGACAAAAAATTATGATCTAACTAATTTTGATTAAAGTTTGATCAAAACGTGTAAAATTTTTCTATGAAGAAAACCGAGAACATTAGAGAACGATTATTATTATTATTATTATTATAACTCAGTTTGAATTCATGTGCTAACCAATGTAGTATGTAGATATATATTTTATATTTTTCAATATTTTCTTTAAACAATAATTTTAAACCAAAACAATTACGACAAGTATTATCAATATTCTGGCAATCACAAGGAATCAGAAGTTGAAAGGAGTTACTATAATTGGGTTCAAAGAATGGAATTATCTTTTTTTTATTCTATCCGTTCTATTCTGGTTACAGTTGTGTAACCCTATAATTCTATTATTAAAGAGCGATTCCAAGACTTTTTCACCCACGTGGTGTTGGTGGCCAGATCATGTGATTAAAATTAATTCCGGTTACAAGAATAAAAAAATTTCTCGTTATACAACGACCAAATGACTTTATGTAAATCATAAAAGTCATCTGCCACACTACATGTCTATGAAAACCATACGAAGCACCTCTTTTATTGACATAACGAATTACATATAAGTTCATGAAAAGTTTTGATATAATTATCTTTCGGATCAAATTGTCAAAGCCTCAACCAATTTGGTTTAGAAAAGCTATTTTTTAACAATTCCGAATTTTAATAATTTATTTCATTAATGAAGTCATTATTATAATTTAAGGAACATGGAACTCCGAATTACATTAATGTACTTATATAGTAACAAATAGTAATAACAGATACCTTTTTTATTTCGCTGTTTTCAGAATTATAAAAATCTTTTTTTTTAATAAATGTTTATTATCAAAAATTTTCTAAAGAATTCGTTTAAGAAATTTTCTCTGGAAAATTTCATTAAAAAAATTTATTTGATGTGGCACAATTTCGATACAATTGGGTGATATTTTTGGGATGGGAAAATTTATTCCGTCTGATGTGTAATTAAAAAATACTTTATTTGTAATTTAAGTAACGGTTTCAAAAAAAATGAACTGACTCGACGCCCAATTTTTTTCATGTGGTTATTCAATCCATTTAACAATGACTGTATGTTACTCAAAATACTCGTCTGATCATTTGATCATGCAAGTCAAAAATTCTATAAATTCTATAAATTTGTCTTTTTTTTTTTGCAAGTTAAAAAAACCAAACATTTATCGTTATACATAAAAAAAGAATTTAGTAATATTAATTTAGTAATATTAATTGAGTAATTTCGATTCAAATCGCTATACAATCATCAATATTAACCAGTTTAATATCAGAATTGATACAAATAATTTTACTTCTATATAAATAAGAAATTTTATCTCAATTTTCGAAACGAAACACCTTTTTCCCATTCTTTAAACATTTAAATAACAAGAAATAATGTATAGAATTAGGTATTATTATCATTTAAATATTTTTGTTTTAAAAAAAAATTTTTTTTTATTAACGAAAATTTTTTTTTCGTTTCGCTCTAATGATAAATTTATTTCATTTTTTTTAGTGATCCAAGCCAATATTTAGTTAAGACCGGTGCACTTATCAATGATATTTCAATCAGTAAAAAAGGATGGGTTCTACCATGTAATTATGATATTTTTTATTTTATTTTATTTTTAATAATTTATTATTTTTTTTTTATAATTTTTCTAAAAAATTTGTTTTTTTTTTATTATATCAGTCCAAAGATCATCATTCTTTGATATAACCCCTGCAAATTATACATTGCAATTACAAGCAATGAGTGCTGAGAAATTAGAATTTAATCTTCCAGCAGTATTCACCATTGGTCCTAAAGATGAACCTAAAGCTTTAGAACGTTATGCAAAACTTTTAGCAGCAAATGATAAGAATAGTGATCATGTAAAAGAATTGGTTCGTGGTATTATTGAAGGTGAAACTAGAGTCATTGCTGCTGCAATGACTATGGAAGAAATTTTTCAAGAAAGAAAAGGATTTAAAGATCAAGTCATTAAAAATGTTCAAGCAGAATTGGATCAATTTGGTTTAATAATTTATAATGCTAATGTTAAACAACTTCAAGATACTCAAGGATCTGAATATTTTGCTTATATGGTATGTATTATTTTTTTAAATAATAATAATAATTTTTTTTTTTTATATCAAAATTAAAAAAAAAAAAAATTCCTTATGTAGCGAATGAAAACACATGAAGGTGCCGTAAATCAAGCAAAAGTAGATGTAGCCGAAGCAAAATATCGTGGTGATGTTGGTGCAAAAGAACGAGAAGGTTTAACACGTCGTGAAACATCAAAGGTTGAAGCTGACACTATTTTAATTGAAAATGAACGTAAAGTAGCTATAGCACAAGCTAATATGAATTTAGCTACAAAAGAGTCAGAATTTGAACGTGCTAAAAATGTTGCAGCTATTGAAGCTACACAAGCTGCAAAAATGCGGGAATCAGAACTTCAAAAACAAGTTGAAGAACGTCGATTATTATCAGAAACAGAACGTCTTCGTGTACAATATGTATCTAAAGCAACAGCTGAATTTGAAGCTGCTAAAGCGAATGCTAATGCACGTTTATATGAAAAACAAAAGGAAGCTGAAGCTGAACTCTTTAAAAAACAAAAAGAAGCAGAAGGTCTTTTAGCTGTTTATAATGCTCAAGCTCAAGGTATAAAGAATTTAATGGATGCTTTTGGAGGAGATCGTTATGCTGCTCTTCAATATATAATGATTGAACGTGGTGTTTATCAACAATTGGCTAAAGAAAATGCTAGTGCTATTCAAGGTCTTAATCCTAACATTACTGTTTGGAATACGGGAAATGATGCAAGTGGAAGTGGAAATGCGAATCCTATAGCAAATATCTTTCAATCTTTACCTCCACTTTTGTCAACTATTCAAGAACAAACTGGAATTAGTCCTCCTAATTGGTTGGCTCAAATGCCAAACAAAGACAACTCTTCTTCTGGAAATAGTTAAAAATAGTTAAAATACGTATGGTAAATATAGGTAGATAGAGGTTGATTGATAGAATTTAATTGAGCTTGCATATATATTTGCTTTTTTTTTTTTAAAAAAAAAATATTTTTTTTTTTTTTCAATTTTTTTTTTTTTTTTTTTTTTTTTTTTTTTAATTTACGAAACCTATGAAATTATGAAACATCAATAACAACAATAACAACAATTTGAAAAGAAAATTTTACATTGCTAATATTCTTATCTTTTTATTCGATATTTTGTAATTATTTTAAAAATATATATATATATATATTCTAGCAAATAAATTTGTAAAAATTATAAACTCTATGAGGAAATTTTAATCTTTGATTATATATCTTTGTAGAAAATGTTGAATACTAATGTTAATTACACGATCACAATCTAATAAAGAGAAATAGTGCTCCTATCAATAAATAGAATTTACCTTCAATTCTTTCAAGGAGTTTTGTGCATTGGTTTAACTTGTTGAATATCTCTGTTTACTTTAATACCTTATTATTAAAGCGTATTTTTAATCTTTACGATCCCGGGCGGCCACTCATACAGCAAATTACAACAGTATAAGTCCCAAAAGGAAAAATCCACGAGGAATTTGTATGTTAATAGAAAACTGATTTGATGTTGAAATTACAATTTCTTTGATCGGAATATCCAAGAAATTAAAATTAATGTCATAATACCGATATTTCTCGTCTATATTTTGAGGGTCTCTTACTAAATTTTCATTACATAGCTGATAGTTATAAGTTTGATGATGTCATTTGCGTTAACGCAGTACTAGGGTCTGGATCTCTAGTTGCGGATCCTATTGTTCATTCAATGTCATTATGATTGAACTTTTATCAGGAAAAAAATTATTCTTGTTCTTCACACGATAACATTTGATATATGTCATTATAAAAAGAAATTATACTTTGTTAATATATGTTGTACTAACAATTAAGAAAAAAAAATGTTGCCACCGGCAACCGAGGACCTCTATGTAAAAAAAAGGGAAATAAAAGGAAATAAAAATTTTTAGCAATAATTAAAATAATAAATTACAAACCCTCAATTTCATACCGCTATGTATTTGGTTTTTGGCCTTTCCGTTCTATAATTCATAGAATGAAATTAGTTTTGGTTTTTACAATATGCAGCGTATCAATTATTAAAATCAATACAAACACTATCATTGACAAAAAAATGATTGCCTCTTAAAGCAGGGTTTTATGGGAGGTTCCTTGGGAGGAGCAGAACAATTGTTTGCTACGTGTCCATGTCTGTAACACCTAAAATAAAGACTTTTTATTTGAGACTTGTATGTTAGGACAGTTTTTTTGACCGTGACCATAATGGGACGGGCGTGGATAAATTGATCTCCAAGGAGAATTTCTCCGATAATCGAACACCGTACGCGGATTCGAAGGATGGTGAAACTATTACTAAATCTGACAATTTTTCAAGAAGTTCATTATTTTGTTTTTTTAAATCTTCGGTGATTTCTTCCTTATTGGTTGAATATCTTCGGATCTTGTTCCATTTTGTGAATAGAAAGTGACTAGAAAGTTTAAAAAAAAATAGGGTGGAGGGGAATTCGAAAATTTGTACATTAGGCCAGGCAAAAAAAATTTTTAGATTCTCGTGACCCGGCCGTGTCAGTTTTTTGAAAAAATGGAAAAAAATTTTTTATAGTAAAAAATTTTTTTCACGTGATTTTAAGTATGAGATAAAAAAGGTGTTACAAAAACCAACGTGCATAAAAAAATTTTACATATGAAAAAATTTTTACATATATAAAAAAATAAGCCGGCCGGCCGGGTCATTTTCAAAATTTTATGTCACGAGAATCTAAAAATTTTCTTTGTCCGGCCTTATATACTATTTNTGTCACGAGAATCTAAAAATTTTCTTTGTCCGGCCTTATATACTATTTAATTTTTTCTTAAAATGTTTTTAAAAAGTACATTTGATAATTTTAACATGTGTAATTAAATCAATTAATTGTAGAAAAGTGTTGTTTGCTTTCCTTATAAATAAAAAGAGGCAATTTTTTGTTTAGAAACTAGCATGTGATACATCTTTGATTTCAAAAAACGTGCAGATTAATAATATTTGTAGTTGAACTGACCAATAAATATTTTTTTTTTTTGAAATTATCATTTATTGAGTCAATAATTATTGGCTGATAGAGTTGTGCAACTCGATCAGCGTGAAAAACCGTCTGTAATCAAATTAATCAGAGACTAAGTGATCTATATTCAATTCTGATCACGTTTTTGGATTAGCTAACGGATTTTACCGAACGATCAGGGTAAATATCGAGATCGATTAAATACGATATATTGTGGCGATATTGAAATTGAATATCATAGTCATTCATTCGAAATTTTAATTATGAATTAATTAGTTTAGTTGCAAATATTTAAATTGCGTAGTACTGATTACTGTTATTTTATTTGATTTATTTATACCCTCATTGAACGATCTAAATAAATAAATATATATATATTTTTTTTATTAGCTATATTCACGAAAAATTACATATCTTAATATTTGGATAGTGGATACATAACACACCGAATTTAATTGAAACATTTTCCACAGTACAAATACGTAAAATCATCGTACCGTATCATACTTGTTCTACAGATAAAGCTTTTATTATATGTCCACCATGATACATCATGGAAATTCGAATAAAGATAGTTCGTGATTTATAGTAATAAAAATTCATAAGCTTTAAGTCTTGAAACACCGTAATGTAATATGCAACAAATAACAAATTATACGCGGATCAATCTGAGATATCGTATATTTATTTTATCTCTTATCAGATATTTATGAAAAAATAAGAATGAAAAATTAGGATGATAATGAAAATGAAGAGGAAAAAAAACTATTATTATAATTATTAATTTTGTCGAATATCTCGTTTTATTACTGATTTGGAGAAGCTCTTGAGAAATCTTACAAAATATATTATTCTGCCAAAATTTCGTACTTGAAATTACTTTAGTAAAATTAAAATGGCCGATTAAGATTTATTTAAAACTTTAAATGGTATTGATATGAATATAATTCATTGATGAAATCATTTTATAAATTTTATAAATTTTATTTCAGTTAAAAGGATTTCATGATTAAAAAAAATCTTTCTTTTTTTAGATAAGGTCATTTCGCCAGTCATGTAAAATGAAGGCTAAATGTTAACGCTCACGTCAATCTTTTTCGCTGAGGTACACTCCGCAATAACATTTTTTATAATCCTGGCCCGGAAATTTTAATGAAAATCAAATTCCGGCCGTTGCAGGCCTCTAATGTCGATTACAATCCCGGATAAGACAGTATACTATTATAGCAAATTTTATTATGCATCTTATTTAGATGACATCATGAAAAGGTAGTATTATCAAAATTGTTAAATTTGATCTTCTGATATATACTTGAAGGGATTTCTGTGTATCATTAAATTTCATTGGAATTCTGTAGAATTCTTTAGCGAAATACGTTGCAAAATTCAAGAAATTATTAATAGCACAATATAACTATACAAAAATATCAATATAAATATTAAATGTATATTACAAAACTTTATTAATTGCTTTATTTAACTCGAGATACATTTTGAACAATATGGATGATTCCATATAATTTTTTTATTCTTAAGAATAAATATAAAAAATTAAATAGTACAGAAATATGATATATTAATATCATTATTGAGATATTCGGTTCAGCTCTTAGAGTAAGTAAAAAAAAAATCAATTAAATTGTATAAGATATATGATCAAAAAATATTTTTTAAAAAACCCTCTGATTAATCAATGTGTGACAATAGATCCATTTCCACATATTCCGGCACAGGATATTCAGAATACTGTATATTGGATTTCCATAGATGGTCCAATATAGATTTCTCTGTCTTCCACGTCAAAAACTTTCTGATGTATACCTTAAAGATTAATATTAAGTTTAGTAAAATCAATAGGTTCTATGGTTTCTATAAAATAAAAATTAACAAAATTAATATTACATTATTTTGAAATAAAGTCAAATAATAAATAATATTAATTACTTGAATATTCTTCCTCATCATCTGCATTTTTTGGTTCTGGTAAATTATTAAAATTCAATAGTCTACTTGTATAAATAGCTTGATGATGTGTAGTATATGTAAGTTTAGTATTATCTGCTGATTTTGTAAATGATACTTGTTTTTTATTAATTTCGTCTGCTTCAACTCTTTGTTTATAAATTTCACTATCTATTTTATCAAAAAAAAGATCATTCCACCATTGATAAAATCTTTCATGTAAATATTTTACAGTTGGTCTTTTTGATGAATCTGCATCTACACATTGTTTAAATATATCAACTATTAATTGAGGGACTTTGATATTAAAACTTGGTCTAAGTCCCTGGCAGATTTTTATTGCTAAAAACTCTTCATGAGACATATCATGATAAGGAGGTAATCCATTAATTACTTCATATATAATAATTCCAAAACTATAAATATCACTTTCTTGTGTATATTGTTTTCCTCTTAAAACTTCAGGAGCTACATATGGCAATACTCCATAAACTTTATCATCTTTTTCATTTGCTGGTTTACATAATCCTAAATCTGTAATTATGATAAGATTAGAGTAAGCATTTCTACTTAATATATTACCACTATGAAAATCCCGATGAGTTAATCCCTCTTCATGAATATTATCAAGACCCGGTGCAATATCCCATAAAATATCAAGTTTATCNNNCNANCTCAATGAATTGAAATCACTATTTAATCTTTGTCTTAAATTACCATTTTCTGCATATTCCATTACCATCATAAAATTACCGGTTTGAGGATCTTTACTAATACCATAAATTTGTATAAACCGAGCTGATTTATTCATTTTCAAGTGTAAATTTATCTAACAATAATATAAAGTAAAAATTAGTTTNCATTTGANGTATTGATTAAAATTACACATTAAAAAATATTACCTCTTTTAAAAATTCAAATGTTATATTTTTTGAATTATTTAAACTTTTTAATGCAACAGGATTGCGACCTAAATTTGCTTTATAAATTGTTCCAAAACCTCCCTTTGTAATATATTCAATATTTTCAAATTTATCATATTCAATCCATTCTAATATTTCATCTCGACTTTTTACATTAAGTTGAGATTCTTGGATAATTTTATCAACATCAGAATTTCCACTGCTCCAATTTTGGAAATTTTGTTGAAAATGTTTACCTTTTGATTGACACCAATTATAATCAATATTTGGTTGTTTGCATTCTTCACATAAACCATACTCTATATAACGTTCTTTTAATTCTTCATTTATTATTAGTTTATTAATTAACAAATTTTGTTCTTCAGTTAAATTATAACGACCAAAATCTTTTATTTGTTTAAATACATCGTCACTGAGATATTCTTGCTCAGATTGGTGTTTATTAAAACTTTGGTGTTTATTAGGACGGAAGCGGTTTTTTATAAAAGCCATAACGTTACAAAATTAGGATATTTGTCAGAGAAGTTAAGTAATACAAATTATTCTAAGATTTTTTTAATGCTATTAGAACTTTTAAGGTATCAAATGTTTAGAATTAAAAATATAAAAAATTTTTTTTTATTTATACAGACGGAGAAATTTTTTTTACCTCTTACGTAATGTACAACATTGGATTTACATGTGGGCGTATACATAATTATAATTAATCGATTTTGGCATTTAGACATGCAGATCAAAATGTTATTTTGGTTGGTTTTTGATCGACAATAATTATTAGCCGATAGTCGTGCAACCCGATCAACGATCCGAACTTTCGCATTAGAACGACAATTGACCAATTAATCAGCGATCAAGTGATCCATACTTAATTCTGATCACGTTTTTGGATATTTTTACGATTAAACGATCAGGGTTATTGTAATATCGAGATCGATTAAATACGATATATTGTGGCGATAATTGATATCATAATAATATCATAGTCAATCATTCGAAATTTTAATTATTGAATTAATTAGTTTAGTTGCAAATATTTAACTTGCGTAGTACTGACTGATATTTTATTTGATTTATTTATACCCTCATTGAACGACCTAAATAATATATATAATTATATTCACGAGAAATTACATATCTTAATATCTGGATACATAACACAACGAATTTAATTAAAACATTTTCCACATAAATCATCGTACCGCAACTACCGTATCATACTTGTTCTTTTTATTATATGTCCGCCATGGTACAGCATAGAAATTGAATAAACCGAATAAAGATAGTTCGTGATTTATAGTAATAAAAATTTATAAACTTCAAGTCTTGAAATCTTGAGATATCAAACATCGGTATATTTATTTATTTTTTATAGATATTTGTATGAAAAATAGGAATGAAAAATTAAGGATGATAATAAAAATGGAAAATTATTATAATTATAAATTTTGTTGAATCCAAAATTTCGTACTTGAAGAGTACACCCTTTGAATTACTTTGATAAAATAAAAATGATTAGGATTTATTAAATTTTAAACTGATGACATTGATGTTGATAAATTTATCAACTTAATGCAAAAAGATCTTATGAAAACCTCTGAAAGAGTGCATATTTCTAGTTATTATTTTTAAAATGGATCTGATCATTCACCGAAATTTGGCAATCTTTAAAGACCATTAAAAAGATTTTTTTTTTTTTTTAATATCGGGATTTGTGATGTCGTCGGAATTCCATATTGCAATCGTTTTTTTTTTACTTTGCATATGAAAATAAGATGAAAAAAAGTATAGGATACTATATAAAATAATCACTCACTTTATTCACATGATGAGACGATCTAAAAATGAAACCAGATATATAAAACAAAGATTACAGATTATGATATGTATTAGGTAAATTCTTATATATATACTTGTCGTATTGTCATAATGTGAAGAGTAATTAAAAAAATCAAAATGTATTTCTCTTTAGATAACCTACACCATGAAAAGTTTTCATCCTTAATAAATCTTTCGGATAGAGTTTGGAATCGATTATTAAATGTTTTATTTGTCGAGGATTAAAAGATATTCATTCGGCAAAGCCTCCAACATTATCTGATACATATGTATTGCAATGCTACTTAAATTCACATGAAGTTTTATCAAATACTTTTTCAGAACAGCATCAAATTAAAATTTACTAGTATACTACAATACTTACTCCTAATCCCGGCCCGCATTTGAAAATATAATTAAAGTACCTATGGATGATTCCATATAATTTTTTTACTCTTAACCAAAGAAAATTTTAGAATAAATATATAATATAATATAAAAAAAAATCAAATAGTACAGAAATATGATATAGTATATTAATATCATTACTGAGATATTCGGTTCAGCTCTTAGAGTAAGTAAAAAAAAATCAATTAAATTGTATAAGATATATGATCAAAAAATATTTTTTAAAAAACTCTCTGATTAATCAATATGTGACAATAGATCCATTTCCACATATTCCGGCACAGGATATTCGGAATATAGTATATACGGATTTCCATAGATGGTTCAATATAGATTTCTCTGTAGATCTTCCACGTCAAAATCTTCCCGATGTATACCTTAAAGATTAATAATATTAATTACTTGAATATTCTTCCTCATCATCTGCATTTTTTGAATTATTAAAATTCAATAGTCTACTTGTATAAATAGCTTGATGATGTGTAGTATATGTAAGTTTACAATTATCTGCTGATTTTGTAAATGATAGTTGTTTTTTATTAATTTTGTCTGCTTCAACTCTTTGTTTATAAATTCACTATCTATTTTATAAAAAAAAAAAGATCATTCCACCATTGATAAAATCTTTCATGTAAATATTTTACAGTTGGTCTTTTTGATGGATCTGCATCTATACATTTTTTTTTTATTGGCAAATGAGAGAAATGTCTTTATTTAAGTTTATAACCCTCTACCAAAAAGAATAAAATAAATTTATTTTATCTAATTGAAGTGGAAATTTCTCTGCGTTCCACACTTATTCTCAAAATACTAATAGTATTTATTAAAATTTTATTATCTAAAACTATATAAAATAAATAACTCTATATTTCTTTAAATAGTATATTGATAATTTTAATAAATGTTGTATTTTTTATTTAATTAAGAAATAAAAATAATGTAACCTTTATAACACAATTAAAGAAATTAATAATTTATCAACTCCATTAGGATGATAAATGAAATACAAAATTTAGCTACAATTAGCCAAAGAATTTCCTAATTAAATTATCATTTATTTTATTACTTAATATACAATAATTATAACCTTTTCAACTATTCTAATCATTCTATATATATATATTATTTATTAACTTTATTAAATGAAATATTAAATACATTAAAACTTGCTAACAGTACACAAAGTACACTAGTTAAATTAAATAGATTTCTTTAAGATATGCAAATTCAATATATAATATAAATTTTGTATTTTTATTTTAAAGTAAACAATGTTTATATGAACCAGCAGATATAATATACTACTTTATTACAATCAGACAATAGAAAATAAAAATACAATTTTTTTTAGATAAGATATCATAAGCTTATTATATAGTATATGGCTAAATATAAAATTTTTTTTTTACAAAAAAATTTTGTCACGTTAAAAATGAAGCACAGCAGATGGTGTAACTCATGTGATAAGTTAGCGAATTCCTAACTCCTGTAACTTTCATACCAAAAATCCTAAGGAATGCTATTTCCAACAATCTTTGGTCGTCTACAGTTATTTATGATCTATAAAAGGAAATAACCTATTAGTTTACCCTACTGCCATTATTCTTCAGACAAAGGTAGAAAATTCTATTCTAATATTGGGTTGGCTCGTAAATATAGAGAATTTTCGGCGCTTCTATCTACCTTAAAATCCAAAAATCATGACATGCATAACAACGGACTAATCATTTAATATTGGTGCAATTCTGACGTTTCTAAATATGATTTCGATACAATGAACTATAATCTGAAAATGCACAGATCACATAAATTTTGCAAAAAAAAAAGGTGATTTCAACTGTTAGAATTTTATGTTTATAAAATTTAAAATTCAAATTGAAAAGGAATAATTTAGAATGATAAATAATAGTGAATTAAATAAAATAATTTTCTGAACTACATTATATGAAATTTAGGTATATTCTTTGTTATATCATAATATAGTTTGACTTTAAACTTTTAGATTTTATTATACAGTTCTGATCAATCATGATTTTAGTGAGTTGATCCACGTACAAGAGCTTTGTATATAAAAGAAAGATGTTAGACTGAGAGATCTTACTTTCTAATATACCAATCCGATAATTACAATATTATTATAGGCAATGCTAAAGTAATGGTTATTACTAAAATTATATAAATACCTTATCTCAAAAAAGCTTTGGACATATAGCTGAAATTTGCTGTTAAATTACATCCAAAACAATCCAATCTACAAAAAAATTTATCAATTAAATTTTTTAATTCCATAATTCTGACGAGTTATTGCCGATCACACTAACGTACAATAATTCGTGATCAAATTTTACAACCCTGTTTTAGGGATCTCAATAGAAATGAAATCAAAATTCAAAATAAATCAAATATAAGGTTTACATTATTTTTAAATTTGAATATTATGTCTAAATACNCTTTCATAAATATGAAATTCTCAATGAAAAACAGACCCCCCCCCCTGCATTTGGCGCAGATAAAAACTTTAAAGAAAATAATAAAAAGACGAAAAGTATGTTAATAAATGAACATAGATGAACCATAACCTAAAAACTTAAAGCCATTTATTAAACGAAATAATAGAAATAATACTTCTATTTATCAATAGCTGAATTTAAGTTAATTCTGGTCGAAATTAAATATTTCATAAACTCGCCTACCTGATTTCGGATCATCAAATAAATTTAGAAACTAACATTTCCCTTTTAATCTTATATTTTATTATTTTTTTTAAAAAAAAACGTTGACCAGTTTAATAATATCTAATATATTATTCACAAATGATTAAAGATCTACCCCTTTCAAAGATTTCCAATTACATATTATAATCAAAGATGAAAGAAAGAGTTGAAAGAGCTGTTACTTTTTATGGTAACCACAATCGACTATAGAAACTTTTCATGTGAATAATTAAATTATAGTTGTTGATTAATAATCAAAAATTGATATGACTGTACTCAAAAAGATCATCTGTAGGGATATACTCTAAGAATTTGTTGTATTGTAATTTCATGAGTCATCAACAAGCTATAAACTATTACTACACATAAAATTAAATGATGAAAATGATCATTATGCATACGTTTTCTGTTTTTAATTTTAAAAGAATTTAATAAAACAAAATTTTATAAATTAAATTTAGTAAAATTCAAGTATCCGCAGTATCACATTCTAATGTCATTAAATTTTAAAATTTCGTAAATGATTTATTTCTGATTTAACAATGGAAATTTCCATAGAGAAATTAGGGAAAGGAATAATAATTAAAAAAGTATATCTTTTTAGTATAAAATCAAAGAGAGTCTTTATCATAGACTCCCAGTTCAGGATTCTTCCCGGGTTCAGGCTTCTTATCCTAGACTCTTAAATCTGATTGGTTTATAATGTGGCGCATTTGATTTTATCAGCCATTAAAATTTATTGGATAAAATTTACTTTTGCATAACATTGTGAAATTTGATTAATTATGTCATATTGTAATTTACAGGTGTAAAATTTTTTCTCCATTCCAACATTCTAATAAAAATATATATTAATTAAATGATAACTTACAACATTTGATGACTGTATTTACTTGTATAAAGTTTAATATAAGCGACAGGAAGTGCGATATTCGAGGCTAAACTAATATCATCTTGTTCACCTTCGACTATATTCGACACTCAAATAGATCCTTTTTGAAAACCAAAATAGGCTAGTTTAACAGTATTTTGATGTTATTAGGGTGCTATTATAAAATAAAAGTAAGATTCGTTAATATTAAACTTTATGAGCCCATTTATGTATATTATACGTATATATTACCAAATCACTGAATTTATCATAGATCCATCCAAGGGGTTTATGAGTTATGAGTTTATCAGTTACGTAAAAGTATTATTCATACAATGTTTAATTGGGGCTAAATCATATAATCATTGTTATTTTTTATACACAAATATGAGTCATTAACTAGAATATGATATTCTTGAATATATAAATACTAGCCTTTTTTCTTTACAATGGCAAAGTGTCAGTAACATAACAATAAAAAAATAATAAGCTAGTTTCTACCTTTCTACCATAAATCCGTATATCAAGACTGTTTTTTACAAAGGGTTCACNATGCAAGAATGATTTTGTTAAAAATATCTTTCTTGATATCCAAGTTTATGTTAGATAGGATCTGTCTATTTTTTTTT
>QKYT01000028.1:351529-365878 GCA_003550305.1 Glomus cerebriforme | reverse complement strand
ATCAAAGATCCAAATTTTTATATTAATTGGTTAGAAAAATTAATCATAGATGAACATTTCAAATTATTACGAATATTCAGATTTAAAATTATCGTTCGGGTATATATGATCATAACATACTATATTTTCAGATATTTTATTTAAACTTTATAATCATAATAAGCTATTTATTAGATACATTTAATAAAATACATTATAACTTATTTATTTACATTAAATATAATATTGCAATTTTGAAAAACATTCCCGTGAAGAATTTTTTTAATTGTTTCATTAATTTCTTGAATTTGTTGATTTTCATTTAATTCGAACTGTTGAAGTGATAATCGAGATTCTAAAAAAATATATATATATATAATAATTTTTAACTTTTTTTCAACCTTAAAAATTTAAGCTGAAATAAGAGTTTGTAGTTTTGTCAGTGATAGAGGAAAATGTGTTGTAAATCATTTGTTAATCTAAATAATAGAATTAAACTTTTTTAAACTTCGTCATGACCAAGTCCAAACGATAACATATAAATATAGAACTAGAATTTACAACCAGTTTCATTTTTTGAAACATGTTTGCTTTTAAATCATGACCAATATCATTTCAAACTGATTAATGATTAACCGGTTAAAACTGGGTTTATGAGCTGGTTCTAAACTCTATATAGAACTGATAGAAAGTGGTTTATATGGAAGTGTCATTTGTGCTAAATGAGTAAGCTTTCACTTTAAGAACTTTTAATAATATAAAGCAACATTAAAAGAAGTTATCAATGAGGTACTGTATGTGTTTCAATAATAATTTAAAACTATGTTAATATTTTTTATCGATTAATTTAATTAATTAAATTAATTACAAAAAAAAGTTGATGCTCATGAAAGTATTTTACGATTCTGTGGAATTACAAAAATAGAAACTGGTAAGTTTTTAATGAATATTGTATTGTTAAATAAGTGTTAAATATTTCTTTTATATGTATAAAAGAAAAGAATATTTATAGTTCAAATTACCAACTAAGAAATTTGCAAGTTATTCTACTACTCTATTCTTANTGTTTAAATTAATTTAAAAATTAATTTAAATTACAAACTAAGAAACTTGTAAACATTCTTACTACTCTATCTTAGTGTTTTAAAAATAATTCAAATAAAATAATGATTAGAAACTGTTTTAATTAAACAATTTAAAATCCACCTAAAAGTAAAAAGACAAATTAATAAAAAAAATTTTAAGGAAAAAATATTTACATAAATCTTACTTACCATCAGGAATTTCTAATTCATCCTGTTCTTCTGAATGAAAATTTGGATTATTGTATATTTCTTCCTCATCTATTAAAAAAATGAATTAGAATAATATTTCGTTATCCGAATTTAACAAATATTTCACTTACCATTAATATCAATGTTTTGTTTTTTTAATTGATGTTGCATTGTTTCTTTTTCTTTATCGTAATCATTTTTAACGTCTAAAAAAAATTACATTGATAAATAATGTATTGTTATTTTATAATTTCAAACCATTAAAATTACAAATAAGTAATTACCATTTAAAATAATATTCGTTTTAGACGCGCTGACATAATTATTATGGCTATTTGAATTATCGAAGTCATCAACTAAAAAAAAATTAACATTAAATATTTTAATACATAAATAAAGTTTAACATAAACTCATTACTTACTATTATCAGGAATATTAAAATCATATGGTTTACTATGGAATGCTATTAGAAATATCAAAAAAAATTATAAAAAATAAATACTTTATAAATAAAACAACAATAAAAAATTTTTCGATCCATACCTTCTTGTTCCTCTATTATTGTTTAAAAAAAATGTTATTTACATTAATTATCAAAATATTAAAAATAAATAAACAAAAAATTGTTATTACCTTCAGTTGCATTTCTTGGTTCGGGTAAACCTTCAAACTGATGAATTTTACTCGTACATAATCTTGTTTTTAAGCTAATTGATTCATGTGGTTTTAAATTATTATTTGTTTCAAGTTTAAACAAATTAAATTTTTTGAAAATCTTTTTAATAATATTATTTTTCTCATTGGTTGTATTTTGATATGACATTTTAATTTCTTGCACTTTTTTCCAAACAGTTTTAATATCAGGTCTTTTTAATGGATCAGCATCCCAACATTGTTCCATTAAATTTTTATATTCTAAAGGAGTTTCTGGTACAATTTTTGGTCTTATACCATTAATGATATTTATTGCAAGGTAATAATCATGATTATAATTAATAAATGGTGGTTGTCCAGATGAAATTTCCCACATAAGCATTGCAATACTATAAATATCAGATTTAAAAGTATTTTCTTTTCCGGCAATAACTTCAGGTGCTACATAAGGAAGATTTCCGTATATACTTTTTTGTGATTTATCAGCAGGTCCACAAAATCCAAGATCACTAATAAACCACACATCATTAAATTGGGAATATAATATATTTCCTGAATGTAAATCTCTATGAATTGCTTTCTCAAAATGAATACGATCAATTGCAANAATTATATCACACATAANCAGAATCCTTTCTTTCCATATAAGTTGATTATGATTTTGTTGTAAATAGTTTCTTAAATCAATATCCATTTTAAGCATTACAAGCATATAATCTCCATTTAATGGATCTTGCGTTAAACCATAACATCGAAGTATNTCTGGCCATTTATTGCTTATTGTTAAATGTGATTTAGCCTATAAAAAATATTTAAAATATTTAAAATTTTATTTTTTAAAAAAAAATTAATCTTGTTTTTTACTAATTTTAAAAATTACAAACCTCTTCAAGCCAANTTTGATCGGCATTTTCAACATTTTTTAATTTTTTAAGTATTACNTCNTNNCNTCCANANCTTTTTAATTGTTGTTCTTTAGAATCCCATTCACGATAATATCCACCAATCCAATATGCAGTATAAATTTCAGAGCATCCACCTTTTGTTAGATATTNAATATTTTGTAAATTATTGTATGGGATCCATTCAACTACCATATATGGAACAAGTGTTTCTGTTTGGCATTTCTGTATTAAATTATCAATAACATTATTTTCAGATGTCCAATCTGAAAATTTTGCTTTTAAATAATTTCGAACACAATATTCACAATACGATGTAGCTATACATTCTTGGTTACAATTTTCACAAATTCTTCTTTTTCCGTCATTACAAAAAATTTTATTTTGGTCATAATTTTCATTTAACAATCTTATTGTTTTAGTTTTTTCATCTTTTGTAAGAGATTTATCAGCAAGAATTGTTTTTTGTACAAATTTATATTGTTTGTGATTGTCATCATAAATATTATAATCTATTAATGCAGCTGCTCTATTAATTGCTGCAGAAGACATGATACAATTTTTTATAAAACTTTTTTTTTATTCTTGTAAAATTTTTTTTTTTTTTAAACCAAAAAATTCTTTTTACGGAGTTGTAATTGTACAACAAATTATTCGTGTGTAACAAATTTATTTAAAGTCACATGCGTCACATGATAATATTTTGTATAATCTGTCACACACTTTCCATTTTAAACTTTTTACAAACAAATAAATTTTTATGTAAACTCAAAAATTATATTTATTGTGTTTACAAGAATGTAAAATCTCATTCTTAGAAAATATTACGTCATCGACCGGGTTGAAGTAATTCCTTAAAAAAAAATCAATAAAATTAAATTAACGATCAACAATTTTATAAATAGGAAAATACATTAAAAAAATCATCGTTTCAACAATAAAGTGGTATCCTTAAACTGTGATATATTATTACGCCTTATTATCCACTTCGGATATACTGTACTGTACGTGTCCTTAACAATACTTTAAAACACTGAGATATATTCGGTTTATTTTCAATTTATATATTGGGTTTCGAAAATTAATTTTGTCGTATTATATTAGTACGTGACATATTAGTGTAAACATTCTTAAACAATCAGATTAATATTACAGTTAATACATTAAAAATTTTTTATCTCGTTATTAAAAATATTCGACTGCGAATTTTAAAGGGTTTAGGAAAAACTAGAGTTACTTTTAGACATGGACTCCCACGTGGACCATAAGAGACTATCACTATTAATTAAACTTCTTATACAATAGTAATTAATTATAAAATTTATACATAATTATTCCCTGGTAAAAAGTATTTAATTTTTAGTATAATTATTATTTAAACATACTTCTAATTGAAGAAGCTTTTTTAAAAATTAATCTTTCTGTTACAGTGTAAAATAAAAACTTATTTGATTCATGCATTAAAAAAAAGTGAAATCTATACCAATATACTATTTTTAAACTTATGTAGCACACAGATCATTTTAGAGTTAAAATATTAAAAAGAAAAATGATTAATAAATATGAAATATGTCTTAATAATAACCGATGATTTTAACCGGCCGAAATGGAATCATTAAGATCAGTAAATTGTCCTCCGGTTAAACTTTAATAAAACAGGACCGGCACTATGTAAATTATCTCAAAAAGGAAAAATCTACATAATATTTGCATAAAACCAAATGCAGATCCTATTGTTCTTAATACGGGTCACTTGACCTACATAATGAACTTAGAAAATAAGTTTTGTTCTTATTTTTAAGAAAATTCAAAAAAAAATTTATTTAAATGATACAACACGAACATAAAAATTGTTGTAGTTCATATGAGCAACCTTACAATTTATGGTGTAAAGAATGTATAATAGAAGGATGGACCAGTGAAAATCATGATATTGATGAATTTATCAAGGATACGATTTATAATGCGAAAATTATTAATAATGTAAAATATGGTATTTATTATCCATTATTTCTTGAATGGGTTCCTTTTGATAGATTTAAGGATATAAAACAAATTGGTGAAGGTGGATTTGCCAAAGTATATTCTGCAACATGGATTGATGGTAAAACAAAATATATTAAACAAGATGATGGAAACTGGAAAAAAAGTGACCCTGAACCTATTAAAGTTGCTTTAAAAAAGTTAAATGGATCACAGAATATGTCAACTGAATATTTAAATGAGGTATTTATTTTTCTTTTATTAATTGATTTTAATGATAAAAAATTTTATTATTTATTTATTTTTAAAATTTTTTATAGATTAAAATACTTTGGAATATTTATCTTAAAAATGATATTTCTTACTTAAAGTTTTATGGAATAACAAAAGATTCAGAAACTAAAGAATTTATGTTGGTTACAGAATTTGCAGATCAAGGAAATTTGAGAAATGTTCTTTCAAATAATTTTAAAAATATTTTATGGAAAAATAAACTTTATTGTTTATTTAGAATAGTACGTGATCTTAAAAATTTACATGAATTGGGATATTTTCATAAAGATTTTCATAGTGGAAACATATTACAGAAAGTTAATGAAAGTGGTAGTAATATTTCTTATATTTCAGATTTTGGATTATCTGGACCAGCAAATGAAAAGTCAGATAAAGAAATTTATGGTGTGTTACCATATATTGCTCCTGAAGTTTTAAATGGAGAAGTATATACTTCATCATCTGATATTTATAGTTTTGGTGTAATTATGGCTGAATTATCATCCGGAAAACCACCTTTTCATAAAAGAAAACATGACGTTGATTTAACATTAGAAATATGTAAAGGACTTAGACCAGGATTTGGAAAAGGAACTCCTGAATTTTATAAGAAATTAGCTTATAAATGTATGGATGCTAACCCAAATCAAAGACCAACAGCCAAGAGATTGCACGAGATAATAATATTTTGGTATACTTCTGCTTGTAATTTTCCTGGATTTAATGCAGAAGAAGAATTTGAATATGATCAAAAAGAAATTAAAGCTATGTTTGAAGAAGCTGACAAAGTGATTCCAAATATTTCAACTTCATTTGAAAAAGATCCTAATGCTATTTATACTAGTAGAGCATTTACATTTAGTAATTTACCAAAACCCATTAATTCATCTATTATTATTTCATATCTTAACGATGATAATAATGGTATTGTATTTAAGTTATTATTTGTTTTATAATTAATTCTATAATTACTAATTTGTTAATTGTGTTTATTGCTTTAATAGATTATCAAGATTCTCATTTAATTGACATAGAGCTACCTAGTACGTTAGTATAATTCATTATGTATATTTATGATATTTACAGTATATAAAACAATATTAAGTTTTTGATTAAATATACTTAAATAACAGTTGATAATGAAGATAGTGCTTAAATTGAATATTTTAAACTTTATTTATTTCTATGGAGGCTATTAGATATATTCATTTGTTAATTTTATTTTATTATAAATAATGTTACATATTATAAAATATGTATTTATTATGGTTTATAAGAAATAAACTCGATTTTATTACTTTTTATAAATTTTGTTAATTCTGAAATTGTTGTAGGTTTTATAATGAAATGTTTATATTATTAAACTTTTTTTTAAAAATCTAGAATTTGAACTACCCAGATCTTTGAAAATGTTAAAAATATAAAATTAAAACATGTTAATATTGAGGATCAATAAAATCAATAAATCAATAGATAATAGTCTAATTAAACTATTTCAATCATATAAATCATATAGAAATGATCAATAAAAGTATTTTTCTATGATCGGTCATCGGTATGATCGTGTAAAATAAATATTATCAAATTAGTTCATAAGTCATTCATTAAGGGAGATAGAAAAATTTTCGAACAAATAATAATATATAATACTGCTCTTATTTCTTTTTTTCCCTTGTTCATTGTATCTTAATGAACGAACTCTACATTTTATTTTAGAATATTATTAACAAATTTTACCTTCACAAAAAAATTCTTTACGTCAAACTCTTTCCTAACAAATTTATGTGAAAAAAAATATGTTAAGGTAGTAAAGTTTGGTTATTTTTGAACACACGAAATACAATGAAACACATATCTCATGAAACTGCAAGTTACTTAGGTGGTAATCACTTTTATTTTTATTATTGGGCATTTTAGCAGAGCAGCATGATGCTATGCTCGGGCGGGGGCATAGCATGCTTACCTTATGGTAAGCTCGTGGGTACCAGTATCCCTTAACCCATCCCAACCCATCTCTAGGTATGAAATGTCAAAAATCCTAGGTAGTTATCCTGGATGCATCAGGTATTACCTGGGATTTCTAACAAATTATTCTGAATACATCCAGGGTGCAAAAGTACCCTGGATATATCTAGGCAAACTTGTCAAAAATCCCGGGTGATCCATTCACCCAGGATAACTATTAAGGATTTTTGATTAGAACGACGCTTCATACCTACCCCTACCCAATCCTTATCCCTGATCCTATTCTTATTCGTGCAAGTTGCAGTCCCACGGTGGAGCTGGTTGGTTGTGGAACGGCATGGTGCTATGTGAAGGGAGGAGCATAGTGCACTTATAGTAAGTCCGTTATTGACAGGGCCGTAAAAAAAACTTCAAAAAAAAATCGATTTTTTTTTTGTTGGAAATTGACATATAATATATGTAATATCTAATCAATTGGAAATAAGAAAAAAAAATTATTTTAAATTCATTAAATAATAATTTTATTACTTTTTACCGCTAATGGTCTTTTAATCATTGCAATTGATTTATAGCAAATTTTGTTGTTTATAATTATAGGAGAAAATAATAAAGGTCATTTAGATAAAAATTTTAATAGTATTTTAATTGTCCATAATGAACATAAAATTCTTGTAGTAATAATTTGAGTTTAAAGTATATCAAAAAGCATAGTGCTGGCGAAAATTAAATATGTTGTTTGCCGGTACTATAGATCACAATCAGGTGATTGAAGTTTTAAGTTTTATAAGTAAAATGGTAGACTAGTAGCTAGTGGCGTGACCTAGAAAATACGAAATATTTCTAGTTAAAAAAAATTACCAGATTTTTGCCATTTTACACATTGTAAATTTGGTCAAGACTTATAAAAGTCTACCAAGATTTAACATGGACCACTCGTGGAATGTAGGTATCTTTTTTTTAATATACTGACTATTTGTCAATAAATGGTGTTTTAAATTAGAATTGATTTGAAAACGCTGCAGGAATTATCCTTAAATGTTAAGAATTTTTTTTTTAAGAAATGAAACATTATCAGAATAATTTACAGTATAAACTCACTAAAAGTACAGAAAAAATTTTTTAGGTTCATACATGTTTTAGGATTATTCATTTTGTCTGAGTATTGAAAATTTTGTGATATTAAAATTAAAAGTCATGTTTCACGATTATTTTAAAAAATAATATTTAGAATCCTAAAAAAAAAATTTATTATAAATTTTATTATAAATTTTATTTCCTTGCAAATTTTTGGAATGGTATAAATTTTTATCAGACTATATAATATGATAGAAAAAAATTTTTTCTTCAATTAATAATATATTTAAGGATAAGGAACCATTTCTGGGCATCACAATATTTTTATGCGATATTTCTATTATTTCTATGAATTCTGTTCCTAGGCATATCCAATATTTTAAACTTTCAAATTTCAAAAAAAAAAAACCTTATTTGATTATAACTTGGCAAATCGGCGTCTGCGGCAACTAGTGTTGATTATTTTTATAATAATAAATATGATAACATCATACATTTAATAATACTTAATTGTTTATTTCGCCGATAATTTCCTTCTGCCGAATTTACTAAATTATCTTTATTTATTATGATTCATTTGTCGCAGCAATATTTGTCAATCGAATTCCTATTTTTATAAAGAGTAACAAAACAAGTACCCGAATGAGCAATACAAAAAATTCATTATAAAAATTTGTAAAGGCTAAATCTTATTTTATTATTATTAAGTAATACATGTAAGGCAAAAATTTTGAAAGTCATTATATCATTATATTTCTATTAGACTTATTGTTTGTTGGACAAACTTAGTCCTGTATATCGGAAATTTATTCCGGTAAGTAAAAAGAAAAAGGTATTCAAAGATGTTGATCATTCCCACCATTATTTTAATTTAAATGGATTTATTTTTTCTGTTTTATCAAATTATAAAAAAAAAAAAGAAAAAAAATATGAATTCGAAATTATATTTACCAATTTTGAATAATTTTGAAAATTTATATAAATCAAAATTTAATTATGATGTTATTATACAAGCTGGTGATGGTAATGATCAAAAAGAAATTTACGTTCATTCTATCGTTCTTAGTTGTCAATCAAATTATTTTGATGCGGCGTTATCTGTTAATTGGGGTGAAAAAGAGAGTGGAAAATATATATTTAAAAAACCAAATATTTCGCCTCATATTTTTGAAATTATTTTCAGGTACCAAAAAAAAATATTTATATATACTGTATATAATTTATTTTGTTAAAAAATTATATATTATCATAAATATTTCTTACATATTTATAATTAAAATAATCTTTTTAATTTTTACAGATATTTATATTGTGGAAAAATAAATTTAGATATTATGGATACATTGGATATTTTTAAATTATCAATTGCAACAGATGAATTGAGATTAAATACGATCTTTGAACTTGTTAAAAATTTTTTAATTACCAGTCGTCTTAATGAAATTTTTGAACTTGCTTCTAGGGATAAAACCTATGTAGCGTGTAAAAATTATTGTTTAGAAATTATTTGTAAAGAACCATACTATATATTTGGAAATGATAAATTATTATCATTACCAGCACAGATATTAGAAACGATACTTAAACGAGATGATCTTATGTTGGATGAAATTGAAGTATGGAATAGCTTGATTAAATGGGCTCATGCACAACATCCTACTATTAATAAAGATCCTTTTAAGTGGACTATGAGTAATTTAATATTAATGAAAAAAACATTATCAAATTTTATTCCATTAATTAGATTTCATGATATAACTCAAAAAAAATATTATGAAAAAGTGATACCTTATGAAAATTTATTATCAAGAAGATTAAAACTTGAAATTTCAAAATTTCATTTTGTTTCAAATATAAAACAAATTGGTTTATTACCATCAAGATTCATTTGTAAATTAGATTCTATTATTATAAATTCAAAATTTTTAACATTATTTACAGGTTGGATAGATAAAAGAAATAAAGCTTCGAAATTGGTATCATATAAATTTAATCTTATTTTACGTGGTAGTCATGATGGTTTTGATGCTAAAACTTTTCATAAAAATTGTGATTATAGAGGTGCAACAATTTTTATTGCAAAAATTAAAGGAATGAATCGAATAATTGGAGGTTATAATCCACTTGATTGGTCAGGAAATTGTGGTTATAAAAATTCTTCAAATAGTTTTATATTTTCATTTGAAAATATTAATGATATTAATATTAATAATATTAATAGAATAGGTAGAGTAATAGAAAAGAAATATGCTGTATATTGTAATACTTTAATGGGACCATGTTTTGGTAAATTTAGAACTTATGGTAAGAATGATTTAACAATGAATTTTGATGGTATTTGGAGTTCTACAAAAAGTACTTATCCTTATCTTAATATTCCAAGAAATTTTGAGGTAGATGATTATGAAGTTTTTCAGATAATTAAAAAGAGAAATAAGAAAAGTATTTCATTGATGAAATAAGTATTAAGTATTGTATTTAATAAATTTTAATTTATCCTTGTGCATTGGATTTATATGCAGTGATTTATTGGTTAACTTGAGTAAAATACTTTATAAAAATATGATAAAGTTTTTGCTTGTAAAAAAAAAACTTTTCATTTTCCTCTATTTTATATAATAATTAATAGGCTAAATGTAACAATTATGTAGTATCAAATGGATACCATATAACTAAGTTAATGAAATTGAGGAAATAAAAAGATGAAAATTTATTATGATAAATAAATACAGGTGAATGATCGGATTGTAATTCTTCAGTACGTTGACTATAGTTATTTGCACTGTTTTTCTAAACCTGAATATGTGCAAATTTCTTGAAAATCAATTTACTTAGAATGAAAAAGTTAACTATCATTACTTAATTGTTTCTCGCTCGTATATTCACCATCTAAATTATTTATTGATCTCTTATAAATCTACAAAGATTTGACTGGTTTGGAACACATAAAATATGTCACAACTGTCACATTCACCTTTCTCATGACGTGGATTGATTAACTATTTTACTTTGTTATAAAATTTTTGTCGACTCTAACAAACGTTTTACGCTAAAAATATTTAAAACAATATCATCAAAATTTTAAGCAAGTTTATCTTTCTAATCGAATGAGTGTGAATTTCTTTTTAAATTAACTTCTTTTCCAACTATTTCTGTTTGAAAATTTTTCTTGATTATATAAAACTCCGGATTATTGCTAAAATAGATGATTTATCAAGAATAATCCGGAAAATATTTTATTTCCCTAACCAAACCCGTAATTTTATTTTATAAAGTTTAAATACGTTAAACAAAAAATTGGAGTTTTATGCACTTGAAACTCTTTTGAGAAAAAAAATATTTCTATAATTAGAAAGTTAAATTCTATAAGATATGAGATTCAGTGATAGTTATATGATGCTTATCAAATTAAATAAAAATCTCAACAAGTAAAATTTAGCTAATAAAGGATATGATAACTTTGTTTAATATAAATAGGACAAGTTTCTCATATAACGTTTACATGGTCTAATACAATAGCTTTTGATCAAAGCTATCATGAGCTAGAAATATTAACGGCCATTTGTTTTTGTCTTAAAGAATACTACACAATTCGTACTTAAATTACAACTATCAATAAATAAATTTTAAAAATTTGAGAATCTAAAAGTAAGAAATTGTGAAAAGAATGAAAGAAGTATTCTTTTGTTTATACCAAAAATAAATAATATTAGGGACAGTTTACTTTATTATTTAAATTTTACATAAATCATAAACTTATCTAAATATACATGAAAATAAAATATTTTGCTTATTCAATTTTATTTTTTCTTTTAAAATAATTATGTAAATGAATTATTTTCTAACTATCTGAAAAACTTCAAAATCATCAATTTCAAATTCGTTTGGAATATTAATATTAGGATAAGTTGATGGTGCGGAACTCCATTTATTATTAGTATCCATCACCAAATCATGACTACTTCCAAAAATTGGTCCATAATTTCTATTAGTAATTATAGCATGATTTGCATAAATCACTCTTCCAATTATACCTGTATTAATATCTCTAAAATCATTAAAAGAAAACATAAAACTATCTTGAGTATTTTGGTAAACTCCAGAAACTCCTGGTTGAACCCAATCAAGTGGATTATATCCGCCAACTATTTGATTCGTTCCCTTAATTTTAACAACTACAATGGTTGCTCCTCTGTTATCACATTTTCCATGAAATGCTGTAGCTGTATTACCATCTCTACTAGCACGAAATATAAGATTAAAATTATAAGGATTCTTTTTCAAGGCTTTGTTCTTTCTGTCTATCCAACCTGCAAATAATGCAAGGTGTTGTGCATTTATTAGAACAGAACCAATTTTAAAATTAAAAGAAGATCTTGATGGTAAAGATCCTATCTGCTTTATATTTGGAACCAAGTAAAACTTTAAGATTTCATTTTTTAGTTTTTTTGGTAATAAGTCTTCATAAGGTACTACTTTATTATAATATTCTTCAGAAGGTATNTCATGAAATCTAATTAAAGGAATCATTCTCAATAAAGTCCTCTCCATTAAAGTTAATTCATCCTTAGTCCATTCAGATGGATCTTTATTAACAGTGGGTTGTTGTGTATGNGCCCATCTAATCAAGTTATTCCATACTTCAATTTCATCTAACGCAAGATCATCCCGTTTAAGTATAGACTCCAATATTTGTACAGGTAGAGACAATATCTTATCAGTTCCAAATAGAATGCCTGGTTCTTGACAAATTGTTTCCAAACAATAATCTTTCAATGTTGTAAAGGTTTCATGTTGAAAAGCAATTTCAAGAATTCCAATAGGATCAATTTGTAAGAATTCTTTTTGATTCTCNATCAAAAATTCTTGAATATATTCACCAAGTATATTTAAACCAAATTCTTCAGTAGCGACCAATAATTTTAAGACATCTGGTCCATTTTTGTCATTCAAATCTAATTGTCCGCAATATAAATATCTATTTTTAATTATTATATAATTTAATTAATAAATAAATTTTATTATAAATAATAGCACCTTTTTTTTTAAAAAAAAACATTTAATACCTGATAATATTTTCAAGAATATGTGGCGAAATATTTGGTTTCTTAAATATATATTTTCCATCCTCTTTTTTAGCNCAATTACTTGAAAATGCTGTATCAAAATAATTTGATTGACAACAAAGAACGACAGAATGAGCATAAATCATCTTTTGAGTANTTTCACCAGCTTGAATAACAACATCATAATCCTTTGATGACTTAAATAATTTTTCAAAATTATTTAAAACTGGTAAAAATAATTTTTGTTGCATTTTTATGAAAATAAATTTGAAAAAAAAAAATTGGGAAAGAAAATAATTTAAAATAAATGTCATTCATTCCTTTTTCAATTTCTATTTTAATATTATTTGGTTACGTAAGTGATATGCATATGTGCACACTAATAAAGGACTAGATGATCACGTATCTCAATTCTGGCCAAAATATCAAAATATGAAAATAAATTTTTTAATCTAATAGGATAAAATCCACTAATGTAAATAATCTAATTTTGCAAATTTCAATCATCGTCGTATTTAGATGCAATTATCGGTATCTTGAAATTTATTTATCATTATTAAACATTTACGGATTTATGAATAAAAAAAATTTAATAATTTATTAAAAATTTTTTTTATAATAATTTGGTAATTTTTTTTTTCATCCACCATTTTAAATTTGAATATTTATATTATTAAAGTAAGAAAATAAAATAAATCTAAAAATCAAAATTTCACTTTATCTCAAATAAATATCTGAACAACTGCCTTAGAAACATACTTAATAATTATCATAAACTCCTTAACCAAAAAATTTTGAAGAAATATAAATTAATATAAACTGAAACTTAAAATTTGACAACTGCTTTTCTTATTTTAAAAAAATTTTGCAGAATTACACTTATTGAGACAGAAATAGGATATGATATTATTTAAAAGAAATTTATACACATGTGAAACTAAAAAAAATTTTGAACATCGTACAGTAACTACCTTAGAATAACCTCTCTTTTTTTTGAAATCACAATCTACATAGAATGAAATGTAATAAAATTAATTTTAAAGAGATAAACTAATGCGTTAATACTATGCCCTCACCTTTGATTTATGCTAAATTTTTTTAAGCACACAATCCTCCCTTTGTAAATACACTTCTGATAATCGTTAAGAATGTTAAGAATGTACAAACAAGTGACAAAA
>QKYT01000028.1:318263-348664 GCA_003550305.1 Glomus cerebriforme | reverse complement strand
AAATAACATCGATTAACTTTGGAACTCTACAATCATAGAAATTAGAACGAGTATCAAGCCAAGATTCGACATGTCTTCTGACTTTACAATGATCAATTTCTCTTATAAATTTTCCATATTCAAATAAAGGAGATTTGTTGTTTGGTAAATTTATTGCACAAGGAATTAATAAAGAAATTTCTTCCTCATTAAGGTAAGAAAGTAGNGTATTTATTACTTTATAGCTATGCATAAAGGGGTCGTTCCAAAGTATAGGAATAGAGATTTTGCATAAATATCTGTCAATAAATAAGCATTTGTATATGGANCGTTCATCAAGAAATGAGAGTANTACACAAATACATTCAATAGGAATTGATAGTAAAGACATTTTCTTTTACAAAGAGAGAGCTTTTGTTTGAACCTTTCTTTTATACTTATCATATGAATAAATTACTAAGCATATTAAAATAATTATAATATTGAGTTTTATGAGTAACTATCAGTTGAAATTTGTGATAATCACGCTATAAAATGATTTTTTTAGATTATGGATTGTGACTCATGTACAGTATGCAATTATACTTTACTTGGCTTACTTGGCTTAGCCGATTAGCTATTATTAAAAAATAAACAAATAAATCTATATTAAGTAGTAAATTACATAATCAATAATAATAAGTTATCATGACAATTAAAAAAAAAATTTATAAATACCTACTACTTTTTTAAGACTTTTTTTTTCTCTAAATTTAAAAAACTAGATTCACTGGATTCTCCCTTAAACTCTTTTCTCTTTATAATTTTATCTTTTCTTTTTTCCTTTTTAAAAACTAGATTCTCAGTCCTTTAACCTCACTTTCTCTTACTTTCCTTATACTGTATATGAGGTCTTCCTCGTATCAGGCAAGGAAGGTCCAGTCAGGTAGTTGAGCATCTCCTATCTGGCTGGTTTGGTTTTTTTATAAATTCCTTTAACTTCCTCTTATCTTCCTTATACTGTATATGAGATCTTCTTCGTATCAGGCAAGGAAAGACCGGTTAGATAGTCGAGTATCTCTCCTATCTGCGGTTTGGTTTAGATTAGATCTCCTTTTTTTATTTCCCAATATTTATGTTTATGAAGCAATGTTGAAGACAAATGAGATCAGTGATGGGGAGATATCAACAAATAAAGAAATACTATGAGATAAAAGAAAAAATTGCAACAACTTTAAGATAGGTAGCTGAGCAAAAATATATTTCCAGAGAACGAATGTCTCGAGTATTAAAAAAAGACGTATAATTGATGAGATAATCTGGATCTCGGAGATGTTCTGATCCTTCCCTTTTGGAAGCAAGAGGAGAAGTATTCACCCATTTTGGCATGTTGAAACGTAAAAATTAAATCTAGAAAAAATTGGAATAAAAAAAATAATAATAAATATGGGTAAAATAAATAATAGAAGATGAGCTCAAGATAACAAAGAAGATGCAGAAAGAGAAAGGTGGAATGAAAGGAAATGAAAGGATAACAAGTTAAAAGATGTATTAAGCAAAAGAAAATATCTGCTATCTGGTGAATTATTAAAAGAACAACAAGAAATATAAAAAATTTTTGGACTTTGAAAGAATAATAAAGAAACAGGTCATCAATAATAACAGATAAAGAAGAAACCAAAGAACATTTCCAAAGATGAAGATAAAGTCAAAGGGACAAAGATTGAAATTGAAGAAAAAATGCATATAAACAAAGAAAGATATACTGGTTTAGATAAAGATGTCAGTCATTTAATTGTGGAGAAAAGTTGGGAATAAAAGATACAATAACGATAAGATAGCAGAAATAGAAAGGAATAATGATATAAAAAATAAAATATGAGAATAAAATCAACAAAACAAACAATAATAATAGAAGAAAAAATACAATAAATGATACAAATGAAGTAGTCTTATTTTTTTTAGTAATTTTATTTTATTAAATGTATTAAAGAATATATTTTTTAAAAATTAATAAATAAAATAATTTTTTAAGTTTCTTGTGAATTGTTTCGACCCGGATAATTCGTACTATTCTATGACCATTTTCTAATCACCAAAAACGATTCTATCAGTTATAGCATAATTTATTTATTTAGATAGAAAAAAAGACTGGATGTCACAAATTAAAATAGGCTTACACTATTTTGAAAACAGCGGTGAAATACAAAATTTCATTTTGATAAGCAGTAAGCAGGAAAATCGAAACATACAGTATATACAAATATTTACAAATGGTTAAGATACGACTACGACTCATACGAGTATTCATTCCCTAGATGATAGTTGAAACTTATAATCACTAGTCAAATAACAATCGGAATAACCTGTTAAAGAAATTTAATAATATCTAGATCTATTATTAAATCATGTACTTTATTCTTTTGTACGAGAAATGAACTATTATAAAATATAAATTAAATGAAATTAGCAAAAAAAGTTTTTATCGGTTTATTTATGATGTTTATTTAAAGAAAAATTATGGTAATAATAATTAAATCCACCAAAGTGTTGTTGTTCGACCGAAGTATCAAATTGTTGCCGTCACGTGAGGCTGATAATGAGGCGAAGTGTTGATGTCTTTTATATTTTTGTTAAATTAATAGAAAAGACTTGCTTTAATTCATTATTCTCTATTTCTTTCTCTAATGCTTCATAAGTTCTTTAATTGGACTTTTTAAAAATAGCTTAGCTTCGATCTGGATTGGGTTTTTCATTCTGCGGGTTTTATCCGGTTGTTAATTTAGGCTGGAATTATAAGTTTGGCCAGGATTAAACAAATGATAATATTTTATTCCGGCCGAAATTATACTATAGTTTGGCCAGAGCTGAAAATTTATAACTGATAATGTTTTTTTGGCCATAATCATCATCATATTTTATATGATTAATGGCTTTAAGTAGCTTAATGAAAAAGGTTTATCTATTTATTACAGATAAAGAACTATATAATACAAAATTTAATATTAATGATTTACAATATAATGGATTAGCAATTATTAAAAGATAAAATAGAAAACTATTGTTTTCTCAACATATTATTTATTAGTGAATTATTCGTAAATTGGTAAATATATATTCTGGAATCTCCATTAAAGTATAAGAATAGATAATTATAGGATAAATATCCTTATAATTTTACCAGATTCAAGAATAGCGAGGAAAATTATAAAAACAGATGATCAACTTAAAATATATCAACGATGATTAATTCCGGAATTATAAATTTGGCCAGAGTTAATATAGTTAATATAAAAGAAATTCGGCCGGAGTTAAGATATATAATATGATTACTTAAATATATCAGATATGTTGTATTCTATTACACAAACTCACAGAGCATCTCACAATAGCACGGTTATTCCTTTTGGATAAAATTTGCGTTTGCACCCGATTTGAGCCAAGAAAAATGTTGTACAAAATCTTATTTTATTTATATATATATACATATTCATTTGAAAAAAAAATTCTTTTTTTTTTTTTTTTGAAAGAAAAATAATTTAATTTATTTGATAATGTCTTTTACTTCAGTTAAAGGAAAAGTTGCATTTGTTTCCGGTAAATTACATAAAATTTAAATGCAAATCTACAAATAAATCTCTTTTAATGATTTAATGAATTTTTTTTTTTAAAAAAAATGTAGGCGCAGCTTCGGGAATTGGAAAAGCTATAGTAACTCGTTTAGTTAAAGAAGGGTTAGTAACATACATATGACATGAAATTAACACCTTTTTATTAACCTAAAAAGTTTTTAAAGTGCGAAGGTCACTGTCGCTGATGTTCAAGATGACCTCGGAAAAAAGTTTGTTGAAGAACTTAATTCTGGGTAATTATTGTTACACTAATTTATTGAAACATAATGGTGTAACATCGTCTAATATAAATAAATCGTTAATCTTATAATAAATAGGAAAGCTGATCAAGTCGCAATTTATGAACATGTCGATGTATCTAATTGGAAAGAATATTTGGATGCGTTCAAAAACACTGCACAAACATTCGGCCATATCGATGTAAATATTTAAATTTTATTATTATTGATAATGCGTTATCATATTTATAAATCATTTCTCTTTTTAGATTGTTGTAAATAATGCTGGTATATTTACAGAAGGAGATTGCATGTTTGATGATTCAGATGAGCGTACATAAAATTTATTAAATATTAAGATTGATTTTTTTTTTGCAATTTTAATTATTGAAAATTTATTCATTATTTTTTTTTTAGCTCCATATGCATTAAGAATTATCGATGTGAATTTAAAAGGTGTACTTAACGGAATGAAACTTGGAATTCGATTTTTAAAGCAAAATGGAAAAGATGGTGGAGTTATTGTTAATACTTCATCACTTGGCGGTCTCTACGTTTCTCCTTATATTCCATATTATTCCGCTTCCAAATTCGGTGTAATCGGCTTATCACTTTCTCTTGCAGAAACTTTAGCTGCGCAAAATATTCGTGTAAATGTGATTGCACCAGGAGCAGTAGGTAAATAAATTTTAAAGGAATTTTTTTTTTTTGTTTCAAACTTTATTTAATTTTTCTCTTTTTATTTAGATACACCTTTGATGAAGCACATAGCTCATACAATTCCTGAAGATCAATGGGTAGATATAAATGATATAGTTGACGCATTCTTCAATGTAATCGTCAATCCAGCTTATAATGGTAAATGAACTTTTTACTTGATTTTAAAATTTTATAATTTTATGATAATTAATTATTATTATTGTAGGCGAAATTTCTACTGTATTCAAAGGTAATACCTCCTTTCTTGATAAATCAAAATTCGAATTTCCTAAAATTGTTATGGAAGGTTTCGAACAAACAAAATTTGGCGAAGAAATGGGCAAAATTAAATAAATGGCTTTTTTTATCTTTTGAGGTGTATCATCGATTTTAATTTATTAGTAATAGTTACTTTTTTATTATTTAATAAAATGTTATAACAATCCAGAAAATTTTATTAAACGTGATAATAGCCTATAATAATTCGAGCTTGTATTGTATATTATTATTATAATGTACAGTACCTACAAAATTATTTATTATATCTACTACGGACAACTAAGAATTTTATTTATATTATTCATTTATGTTTGGTAAAGTATAAGAACCTAATCACTTAAATTATGCTTTATCGATAATTCGGTAATGCGATATTATAAGATTAACAGGTTGAGCTAAAAATTAAATTGAGAGAGAAATAAGATACAAGAATATTTATCTACCATGGATTGATAATTTGTGTAATTATTTAAATATTAATGAATCGAGTTAATAGCTCCAAATTAAAATCTTGTTTGGGTTCTTCTCGAGCTTCTGATAAAAATAAATAAAATCCTTGAAGTGATTTCTTTAATGTTTCGATTGTCATCAATAATTTTGCATTTAATATTTAAATGAAATGAATATAAATAAATATCTGTGGTCAATTTTTATCATGTGGAAATGATTCAAAACACGTTGAAATAAACTTATTTGGGTCTTTATCTCGTTAAAATCATCAATTATCTTGTGCGTTACATATGTGATTAACGCGAAAGTAAATTTTTTTTATTTTATTTTTATTTTTTTTTTCTAAAAAAAAAATTCCAGGAAACTCCGTTTAAATACAAATATATACAGTATACATATTCAAAATTTCTAAAATATTCGCGTAACGTAATTAATTTACTTGTTTTAAAAATCGGCACAGTAAAGAAAATTGACCACAGCTTTTGTTCATTAATTAATTGGACTATGATACAATTGTGGAATTTTTAATTTTTGTAAGATCATTTAATGGACAGAAAAAAAATCAATCAAAGCTCATTATGGCTTAAGAAATTCATTGACTATTTATTGCTATCAGTAATTTATTACAATGTATTCTTAAATCTACCAATAATCTGCCGTTTCATATTATCTGTTATATAACTGTCAGCTGATGAGACTTCTCAATAGAATCAATGCTGGCCAAACCTTTTAAGACATTATAAATATCAGTCCAAATGGGACACCTGACGCGCAAATCCACACGACATTGAATCTTAAAGTTAGTCCAATTAACAATATTTTGTTGAATCATTTTATGGATTACAGATAACTTGTTTTATTCCAAAATTACGATATTGAATATTTTTTTTAAATTAATTGGTTACTAATGAATTAATTTATTGATGTTATAATATACAGTATATTTATCACTATTACAAAATTGTAAGTTTTTTAATTTATTAAATCACTACTTTTCACACTGATTCGCTCCTTTTTTTTTATTATATTATCATTTGTATATCAAATATTATAAAAAATCTAATAACTTCTATGGAAATTAATTAAGTTTAAATATTCAATTCAAGCGTCATTTTCAATATCAACTATAATTTTAAATCAAAAACTTAGTATTGTTTTATACGAATACCATAAATACACATAATAAATTATATTACCTTTTGATTGTAATGTGCTAGAAACCTCTAAGTTGATTAATTGAGAATCTTGAAAATCTATCAGTAAGGCAAATAAAAATAGTTGATTATAGAATTAATTATAAAAGTGATAGTAATAAATTAAATAAACACAATACCTTCATTATTTTCTTCATCATTAATATATGAAGTAATAATAGATGAATTAATAGGTTTTGGTAAATTACTAAATGTAAATACTCTACTAATGTAAATAGCATCGGGATCTTTTTCAAATAAAGTTGAAATATTTGGTATCTCTTTATCAGCTTCTTCAAACATAACTTTAACTTCTTTTCTTTTATAACCAAATTTTTCTATTTCTTGTTCATGACATCTAATAGATTGAAGCCAAAATGAAATTATTTCAAACAATTCCTTGGCATTTGGTCTTAGATTTGGATTAGCATTCATGCATCTATAAGCTAATTTTTTATAAATTTCAGGAGTTCCTATTCCAAATTCTGGCCTAAGTCCATTACATATTTCTAATGTTAAGTTAATATCATGTTTTCTTTTATGAAAAGGTGGTATTCCAGATGATAATTCAGTCATAATTATACCAAAACTATAAATATCAGAAGATAAAGTATATTGTTCTCCATTTAAAACTTCCGGAGCAATATATGGTAGTACACCATAAATTTCATTATCTGATTTTTGTTCATTTGATGGTCCAGATAATCCAAAATCTGAAATATAAGAAATTCCGTAATTCTGTAAAATATTTCCACTATGAAAATCTTTATGTAAATACCCTAATATATGTAAATTTCTAAGGTCACCTACAATTCTAAATAAATAAAAAATTTTATCTTCCCATAAAATATTTTTAAAATTACTTGAAAGAACAAATCTCAAATTTCCTTGTTCTGCAAATTGTGTAATCATTATAAATTCTTTAGTTTCTGGATCTTTTGTTATTCCATAAAACTTTAAATAAGTATTATCCTTAAAATAAAAATTCCAAAGCGTTTTAATCTACAAAAAAAATAATAATAATTTTAAAAATAAATAAATAATAATATTTTATCATTATAATCAATTAGGTAAAAATTGATACCTCATTTAAATATTCAGCCGACAAATTTTGTGATCCATTTAACTTTTTCAAAGCAACTTTTATATGTTCTGGGTCACTTTTTTTCCAATTTCCATCATCTTGTTTAACATATTTTGCTTTACCATCAATCCATATTGCAGAATATACTTTAGCAAATCCACCTTCACCAATTTGTTTTATATCTTCAAGTCTATCAAATGGAACCCATTCAAGAAATAATGGATAAGATTTGCCATCATCATAATCAAAATAACTTTTTGCGTTATAAATCGTATCCTTGATAAACTCATCAATGTTATAATTTTCACTGGTCCAACCTTCTATTATGCAACGAGGAACACATTCTTTACACCATAATTTATGAGGGTGGACATATGATTTGCAACGATTTTCATGATTAACATTTACTAAATCAAAAATTTTATCGGAAATATTCGATAAATTAAATTTATTAGATAAAGACTTGAGCATTATTATTCGTTTTTTTTTACAATATTTGTTTTAAATTTATAAAAGGATAGTATGGTTGGTTTATTTATGTAGGTCAAATAAAAGGATTTACATTTGATTGGTAATTCCTGTAATACTCCTGTAATACGATATTTAATTAAAAATTAGTTGTTTGTATCACAGTAATACTGTACAGTACAACAAATTTAACTACGTAAAGACTTTTGAAAGTAATTTTTTTTCAAAGTACTGTGTATACAGCATATGGCTGAATTATAAATTTCTTTGAAATTTAAATATTTCGTGTAATTTATTTTTTTTTTCTTGAAGTATTTAATCAGTTTGTTCAATTTATTTCAAATTTTTAAACTTTGTATATTTTTGAACGATTTACTCATTTATTTAAATATATTAATTAAGATTGTAATCATAGTAACAAGACTATATCATATTTTAATTGAAAAACCCAACCATCGCACTATTTATCCTCAATTTTTATCACGAAGGTAGTATAATCAAAATCTTCGTAACGTGTAAAAAAAAAAAAAAGAGAAATATGTTATGATATCAAGATACAAAAAATTATAATTAACATAATCTCCACCTTTTTTTTAAAAAAAAAATTATTAATTAGCTTTAGAAATAACTTTGAATAGCAACTTGTAAAAAGCTCCTAATATTGCCACAAAATAAATAATAAATAAATTCAAACGATATTATTAATAGTTAATCTAAAGTAGAAACTGATAAAACGTTATGTCAAATATAAAGTCTATTTTTGGTAGTATACATACACCAAAAATTTGTAAACCTATTCATCAAAGATTAGAAATAACGGTTAAGACGGTTAATTTAACCGTTAAAATGCAGATCATTCCCATATTAGTTGAATTCAAATAGGTTAATTCTGGTCAAATTTTAACGCTGGTCAAAATTTAACGAAATTCGGAATTTCTTTAAACTAGTTAATTCCGGTCAAATTTTAATTCCGGCCAGAATTAAGTTTCGCAAATTGTTAACGAATGTTAGTTAATTCTGGCCAAATTTTAATGTCAACCAGAATTAAGTTTTAACCGGTTAAGGTTTTTTGGACCGTCTAGTTCGAAAACAAAAGGCTTATTATAGTGTTCGAAAGTATGGATCATCTCCGAACATTCCGCAAGCTTTCAGTAAAATTTTGTGTTTCATTGGATGTTTGTGACACAAGAATAAAATATGACAAATATGGTCGCCAATTTGAACCTTTAATTGTAAAAAAAATATTTATTATATTTTATTATTTTGGTTTCTAAAATCAAACTGATTTAAACCGTCTAATTTATCAATAAATTATAACAAAATTTGTTGTAACTCGTATTAGAAAATACTAAACTCCATTGATAATAATTCATGTGAACAAAATATTTAGTTTTTAAAATATCAGATTATGATTGGGATCAGAATTAAAGAGAAACGAAATTTAAGGATTATAAACTTATTTTTGTGAAAATTGTGATCAAAAAATTGATAATAAGTGGTATTATTGTAAATATTGTTATAAAGAAACTAACAAAGGAGAAAAAAATCATATGATATGGGAAAATGTAAAGAATGTTCTCAAGTAAATAGAATATCACTTGGTATAAATCTTGTAATATAATACACTTTCAAGAAGATTTTGATAAGTGTACTAGTGGAAATAAAGATATTGACAAATTAATACAAGATATTCAACTTTCAGGTTTATCAAACAAATTCGAATGGATTCCATATGATAGATTTAATGATATTAAATATATAGCCGAAGGAGGATTTGCTAAAGTATATTCAGCTATTTGGATAGATGGATGGATTAAAAAATGGAAAAAAGAATCTAATAACTGGGAAAGAAATGGACCAGAAAAGTATTCAATAATCCATCAAATAATATAAGTGAGATTTTATAAATGAGGTTTGTAAAATAAATAAATATTAATTAAATTCCTGTTGTTTTTATACTTTTCTACTTAACTATTTTTTTTATTAAAAATTATAGATAAAATTTTTCGAAAACGTAATTCTATTGGTGGTGTAGTAAGTTATTATGGAATTACTAAAGAGCCTAATACACAGAACTATGCACTAGTATTACAATTCATAGAAAATGGTAGTTTACGTTCTTCAAGGTAAATTATTTTTATTTTGTTTATTTTTTTTTAATTTTATTAAAATTATTAAAATTATTTTTTAATCATAAAAGAACGTACTTCTGAATGTCTTGACTGTATTATTACTGATTTAAGTAATAAATTAGGTAAGAAAAAGATTTTATCTTGTTTACAGTATTAAATTAATTAATTGTTATTTAGACGTATACGGTCAATGAGTCAAAAAAAAATCATAGTTTCTACGTTTGGATATATTTTGCATATGAATTTTATCTCAATTTAAATAAATATAGAGTTCTGTAACAAACTTTTAAATAATTGTTAAAGATGATGTACATTGGCTCAATTACTGAGTATTCAATATATTATAGATTGGATTTTTTAATTAAATTTTACTATTTAGATTTAGCAAATATAATTATATGTCTTTTTAGTATTATGAATTTTTTATTGTACAATACAAACATTAATATAAAGTATAAAATACACTGTATATAGAAATTAAGTACAATCTATTTCTGCAAACAAAAAAAAATTCCTTTCATGTTAAAAGTTCTTTAGCAACTTTTAACCACAATATACTAGGATCTCTCGCACTTGATTCATCATAATATACTCTATATTTAGCGGGATTATATTCAAATTCTAATACACCTTGACTAAAAACATCATAACCTTCTTTGATAGTTAAAGTAAAAGTAACTCGATTCCTAAACAAAGGAGGAATTAAATCTGATAATGCTTCATTCTGTAATAATCCAGTACTATTTAATTCACTCATTAAATCGTCAAAGTTAGCAACTTCACCTCCAGGAAATGATGCAAACGATAATGGTGTATCCGTATAACCACCAACTGCAACTGTACTAACATTATACATTTCTGACATACGTTGAGTAATTGTAGAACATGTCGAACCGCATATTCCATTTGTTAATATAATCATATCTTCGTTCTTCCATTTGTATTTCTTAAAAAACTTTCCAGATAATAATTCTATCATTTTATCAATCCTTTCTGAATATCTATTAACAAATTTTGATGTAAATTGAGTAGGAATTCCACCTCTTATATATGTATTATTACCAATAAATTCTTCAACGGTGTGAAAATGTTCATTTGTTATTGGATTTCTGTAAGAAAAAATATCGAAAATCGAAGTTATGCTGATTACTTTATATGCTGTTTCTGCAGCCCATCTTATAATATTTTCGCTGCTACTCGAGTTTGATGATAGAGGAGTACTTGACATACCAACCAAATGGTCATATATAGAATTTGATGTCGCTTGAAAGAATGCTTCACGCGATAACTTTGTAACAACCATGTCATTGTCAAATGATGGTCTAAATTCTGGAAATAATAAATAGACGATAAAAAATCCTAATTCTATAGATCCTCCTAAATTCCAATTAAAATCAAACACGAGCTATTGATATATGAAAAATGAAAAAGTGTTAAAGATGTTTTTTTTAAAAAAAAAAAACAAATAATTCTATTGTGATAAAATACTTACTTTTTTTACACCTCTATTTTCTAATAAATCGAATCCATTTACTATTTCAAACATTTGATCAATAGTATCATCATCCGAAAGTCCTACGTTTTGAACAACCACAACTCCCGTCTTATTATCATTTAATATAAAAAATTTTGTAGATAATGAATTATGAATCATTTCACTTTCACTCAAATTATAAATTTTTGGCGTTTCTTTATAAATAATTGGTTTTGTTGCAGTAATATTTTCATTTGATATACAAAATGTATTCCAATAATCTTTTGATGTATTAAAAGCATTATAAAATGGTGATAAAATATTCCATTCTCGTGTAAATTTCTTTGAAGTATCATTAGCACATTTAATGGAATATTCAATCGATGATTTCTCGGGAAGTTGATTCCTAAGTCCGAAACTAGGAAGATCTGATAATCTTAATAATTTTCCACTATCATCAAATTTTAATCCTGATAATGCTATATTAAATCTTACTCCTGAATCTCTTGAAATACGTAACGTATCTCCAAATTCTTTAATCACTTCAATTGGAGATCTTCCATCTATTTGTGTCACCTCACAATCGATTGTACTGCTATCTAACTTGTCGTCAAATATTTTAATTATTTGTTTATCATTATTTATTACAGAATATAATGCAAGTTGTTGGTTATAAATAAAATGACTATAACAGTTCGAACTAAAACCTAAATGAGCGTCTCTTAGTCTTTCTATTAGATTAGTTAAATCCGTCTAATAATTTGAAAGATTTTATTATTAAAAATTACTATTTTTTTTTAAAACAATGATATTTTATTTACCATGAATTGATAATCTGTTTTATAATTATTTAATAATAATGAATCGAGTTCCTTTATTATGTCAATAGCTTCAAATGAAAATCCCTGTTTGGGTTCTTCTCTAGCTTCTGATAAAAATACATAAAATCCTTGAAGTGTTTTCTTTAATGTTTCGATTGTCTGCGAAAAAAAAATAAATATATTATTATTAATGTGCGAGATAATTATATTTAAATGAAATGGTTATAAAATAATTACATCTTCGGCCAATTTTTTGTCATATGGAAATGATTCAAAACATTCTTTTACATCAGAATATTTTGAACTAAATTTATTCGGGTCTTTAGCTCGTTTAAAATCATTTTTCAATCTCGCGCACGCATCATCATCATCATTTGCGTTACACGGAATCACGAAAAATGTGATTAACGCGAAAATTAAAATGTAAAAAATTATTTTCATTTTTTTTTCATTTTTTTTTAGAGGAAAAAAAATTTCAAAAACTCCGTTTAAATAATGTATATTTATACAGTACATGTTCAAAAATTCGCGTAATCAATGCGTAGTTAATTTACCTGGCTTAAAAATAGGCAAAGCAAATTGATCACAGCCTCTTGATAATCGATCAAATGGGCTATGCTAATATTTCTTTGCACAGTTATGGAAATTTTTAATCAAAAAGCCCATTCCATGGGTAAAATCAAGCTCATTGTGGCTTAGTTTCGAATTTAATGAATTCTAAACAATATGGAGGAGTAAAAGACGTGATACAAAATTTTTTGATTATTCATTGTTAAAAAGGTATGGGAGGTAGGGCCGTAGGGATACAAAAAATTCATTGATATTTTATTATTAGGAAGAATAGTAAACAAAATTTTTATTATTAAATTTTAAAATTTTGAGAAAAATTCATACAATTTATAAGTTACTATATATTATATTATCGAATATAAGTATTTTCCATCAATTGACTAACTTCTTTCTTGATTCTTATTCGCTGATATTTTATTTGGCCGAAACTCCAAGAATATTACTGAATATTTTCTTGAAGAGTTATTTAGTTGAATCAGAATCATAGCGATAATTATATCATCAACAATAGAATCAAACACGGATTTTAATCGTTAAAATCAAGCTCAGTCATTCATCCTTATTTTTCTGTAATCCTTCTCTGAACTATGACATACAGTATTCTGAGCAACACCTTCATCTAAAATTTGCAGTAAATGGTAACTTGACATATCTGATATTGACAAAATTCTCGAACTATATATTACAATTGACCGCAATGATTTTCTCTTAATAAATTTACGGCGTCTCCACGTAAGTAGTTCGATAAATTATTTATTGATACATGTCTCTCACAAAAGTCTTCTGTTCGTTCAGTGATTAATAATTTGCATGTTGTTAGATCTATTATGCCACCTTCGCAATCAATGATCATGAAAGTGTTTCATTGAATAAGAATTATCATTGTTAATACTGGAATTTCAACCATCATGTATAGCTAAGAATTACGAATTTTTTATTTATTTTATTGTTTTTTAAAAAAAAATTAAAATATTATGTAATTATACATTATTATTTCCTGTTAGTAAAATACATTTTCATACAAAAATACAAAATAAATTTTCTTAACATTCTTAATTAAAATGTTTCGTCATTATTTTTTTTGATTATTTCGTGATGAATGTCCCCACGTGACGTTTCACATCAGCTAGGTAATATTAATCACTAATATATAAATTTATATTAGATAATATTTTAATAAAAGGAGAGAAATTTCTGAAATTTTGTTTATTTATGATATCTTTGCATAATTTTATAATCTTGAAGATACTGTAATTGAAGTTAAAATTTTTATTTTTGTTTTTTTTTTATTTTTATTGAAGATCAAATTACATGTAGGTCTAATTGTGGAAACATAAAAAGTACCTAGAAAAACATTAATTAATCCCCCGGAGGAGATGCCTCGCCTAAAAACGTTAAACAAGATTAGACACAGCCACCTTGCGAAGAATCAAAAGAAAAAGGAGAAGAAAAAAATTGAAAAGAAAATAGAGAAATAAAATCTAAATCAAAATCCATAGTAAAGAAAAATCATAAATATTTCAATGTAATGTCTAAGAACCCGAATGTAAAAAATTCATAAAAGCCAAAGGTTGGGAGGAAATAAATTGTTTGGGCTGAAGCCTGGTAATGAGTCATGTGGTTAATTAGGATGATGAGCCGAAGATGGAGAGTCGTGGGCGTTTAGAGCGTCACGTTTGCATTTGGAACGTTAGTCAATTTTTTGTTGGTGAAAAATTATTTTTTTTCTTGTCTGTAATGTTTAAGGATAATTCCCAATTTTTGAATAAGTCACAATGTTTGCCCATGTGAGAGCTTGATATCCGATGATAAATGGCGGATTAAATCCAGGAAACATGCTATTCGGAGTTTGTGTGATTTGTAACAGGATTTAAATAATAATGATAATAAGGACGGGACATGTTGATGTTTAAATCTGTTCGTAAAGATCATAACTTGAATTGTCAATATTAAATAAAGGAACCAAACTGATAGCGTTGTCAATAGAATTCTGCGATAACTTTATCATTAGTGTTAAAGAGAATGAGATAGAGTTAATTTATGATGAATAATTGCTGCGGTGAGATCTTGTTTTAGGACAAAGATAAATATGATCGTTGCAATCGATTGCAATTTTGTAGAGCTTCTTTCTGATCACTAAGGTATTTTAATGGCAATCCAATTTTTGCATCAACTTTATAAGAACTCAAATTCACATTTTCCTTACTGCTCATAAACCATTCAAATTGATCTTCATGTTCTTGAGGCATAATTTTTCTTCGCATTGGTGGTTTAGGTTCAGCTGGACATCTACGACCATGTGAGACCTCATCATTATCAAATTTCTGCACCTCTACTGACAACAACAACCAATTGAACAAAAATAATAAATTTTTTTATATAAATTAATGGGAGTGTAATAAATTAAAGATTTGATTTACATTATTTATTTTTTTTATTTTACAATATTTATTTTTATTTATTTAAGTAAAGTGTACCGTGGTTCTTGCTCCACAAGATATTTTATGTACCACAACTTATGCTTCACTATATTAAATATAGTTTTATGCTCCATTATATTTACTTTAATTTATTATTCTCATTGAATCCAGAATTCATGATATTCATATTTTCAGTTAATAAAACCTGCCTACCTACAGTACTACAACTAAATCTAAAAGATAAATGTACGTAGCATTTCTTTTTATATGAAGATTTTTTGTAAACGATATATATATTTATTTATTTACAAAAAAAAGGCCGTTTTTTTAGGTAGTAACAAATCACAGGTTTCTGCAAAGAAATATTTAAATTCATTTGGTGTAATCATGATTAAATTTCATGTTATTTAACTAAAAATTAATATTGAACATAATGTGATATTAAAATTTTTTAAATCATTGAAAAAGATATGATTTGAAATCTAAATCTTGCGTCTAAGTTGTTTTTATGAGTTAATAATCATGAATTAATTATAATTTATTATCATTTTAATATTTTCTTTGAATAGATGAATTGCTCTCTTTTTAACTGAGATTGAGAAAGAGATAATGAATTATTTTTTTTTCATAAGATTTCCAAATTTATTTTCATAAAAACGTTTTACAAAAACTTCATGTAAAATATTAAAAAATTCCACTTCGTCGAATTAATCACGTGATGATGCGATTTACTACCCCTACCGGGGATCCCGGTGGGTCACGTCGAATTTCCTGCATTCAGGCTCTTGGACACCATAGAAATTTATACGATTTTTCTCAATCAAATATTATTATAGATTTTATTTCTTTGTTTTCTCTTAATTATTTTTCTATTCCTTTTTTCTTTTGGTTTCTTTCAAGATGGCCATGCCTAGTTTTATTTTTCTTTTTTAGGCGAGGCGGGGGATTAGCTAGTNTTTAGTCTATTTTCTATAGGTTCAATATATGCTCCCATTAAAATGGATGTACACGTAGCTAGATCTTGCGACAATAAATATAAAAAAAAAACCTATACCCCGAGTATTAAAAATTCGCAGTTATGTGGCACAGCAGCCACAAATTTGTGTAACTTAGAGAATATTTTTCATCTCACGATAAAAAATAAAGGCAAAGAACTTCCAAAATATTTTAATTTCATATATAACAAAAAGAAGAAAATTTTCAATATTTTCAACACTCATTTAATATTTACATTTCAAATTGATTTATATATATTTTATTAAATTTTAATAAACAAATACAAAATTTTCAAGAAAACTTTTAAAAATAAAAATATTTTTATTCATCCACATAAAATATTAATATTCACATTACTTAACAGTTAATGTATCTGAGTATTTCTATACCTATTGAACTGTTTATTCAATTAAAAGCTAGTTTTGTTTGACCAAAGTCTTAAATTACGCTACAAAGTGCCTGCATAAAATATAATAAAAATGAGTATAGCTTCATGAATATTTAGGCTAGCTTAATAAAAATTAATATATGAATAGTTTCTTACCTATTGAACAACTTTACTTAGTCTTTAATAATACATTTGCTTAATCATATCTTCAAATAATTTTACTTAGTTTAGTAAAAGTGTTTCCAAAGTGTTGAAATGTTTCTGTAAAGTTTTTAAAAATAAAAAAACGCGTTTATTAAAAAAAATATTCAAATAAAAATATTTCTACATGCTGCAAATAAAAACTTTTAAAAAAATTTAAAGAAGAAAGGGAAAGAGAAAGGAAGTATGTAGTTTATCTTTGCGATAAACATAAATCAAGATTCCCAAATTTTTTACCCACGTGACTTTTGGCCGGCATTATGACATTAAGAAATTATGACAAATAGGTTTTAAAAAATTCTGTCCCCCCAGAAGGATTAATTCACAAATAAAGATATTATTCTTAATAAACAATACTATATATTAAAAAGATTATCTCAAAGAAATAATTTTTTCGCCGAAGCGTGTGATAAATATAAAGAATATACAGTATTTAGATAATCGATATATATAAAAAAAAATCAAAATGTTTTGTTGTTGACAAATCAACAGATGAATTCAAAAAAGGTATATATACCATTTTCTTGAAACTACAAACTAAAAAAAAACAACCCACTTTACAGATTTATCTCCAAATATAATTCATTGGTATTATATAAATTTATTTCAGCGTCAAATGTCTCTTCCTTGACTCCGGGAATTTTGTATATATAAAATAAATTCATCACTATATTAAAATATATATATTAAATAAGAACTAATCAACAATAATTAAAAATACACTGAATTTCATAATGAAACTGTACTGTACCTATTTTCAAAAATATTATATAAATGGTTCGATGAAGACATTTGCGAGCATTTTTTGCAGTGGTTGTAATGACACTTCTTGTTCCAGTTGCTGTTTGCATGGGCCCACAAATTGACCATCTCATTATCTAACTTAAGATGGCGCCTGATATCATCCTTTAGACATCCTTGGATATGAAGATCACATTTTCAAGATTAATCATTTTGCAATGATTAATGGATCATGTGCATCTATTCTAATTTATGATACATATTAAATCATTTTCATTCATCATTAATTAAAATGTAATAAACAAATCATACCTCTGTATTTTTTAACATAACTGAGCTTCCATAATGTATTTCTTTTTGTTTGACTTTTTTTTCAGAATACACACACAATTGAACATTGCTTCTTTTTTTGCATTCTGAAACAAACGCTTCAATTGCATTATCTAATCTTAAATTGAAATGATCAGCCTTAGATGTAGATGATATTTGATAACAAATCAATCCGATTTCAATTTTTTCCCATCCCTTTGGGAATTTTTTCTTTAAAATTTCTTCTTTAATCTGGCCAAAACTAACAAGTTCATCAAGATGTAAAGGAATTGCCCCATCAAGTTTTTTATGTGGCTTTTTAATTGATCAAAACAAACTAAAGAAATATATTCTAACGTCCAAATACATATATTTAGTTTAAGGATTTCTAATATGTATATAAAACAATTATAAACGAATTTTTAGCTACTTAATTCAGGCTTTTTAGAGATAGTATTTTTTGGAGCTTGAATTATTTTAGAAGTAGTTTCCTCGCTATTTTCATGATCCAGTACATTTAATGTTAAATTCACAGTATCGATAACAGAAGTAACATTTGAAATGTTAAGATGCTTAGTATCGATAACAGGAGTAACGTTTGGAGTGTTAAGACGCTCTGAAGTTGTAATAAGAATTTACAGAAATTAATAGATATTTTTTATAGATAAGTATGTTAAAAACAAATGTTTCATACTTGCCATTTTCATATTTCTTGATGCATTTTTTGCACATGTTTGCTACAGTTTGAAAAGGTGAGATATCAAGATGTGAAGATGCACTAGATTTAAACCAGCAAAGGAAGTTTTTATCTTTGTTTTGTTGCTGCAGCTTGGAGCAAGGTTATCAATGAAAATCCATGACATAAGCTCGCTTGTCTTTCTTTTTCTTCCATATAACTTCTTGGGCTGGACACGAGCATTTTTGTCCATAAATTTTATTACATAATAAACAAATTAGACAGATTGGACAAGCATTTAATCTAAATTCTAAAGACATTGTGATTATGTAAAATTATATAAAAGTAAAAAAAGACAAGCAAAACTCCACTATTTTTATGGCAAAAATTTGTTGAGATTGATTATGAACTGATAATCTGTTATTGTTTATAGTATTGTTTATTGTTTATTTATTTTATGTATGTATGCATAATGCTACTACATTTGCAGTAATGCATTTCTAGATTTATGCTGACAAGTTTATTCCAATGCAATGTCCCACCGACAAGCCGACAAACTGACAGATGCTGACAGAATTTTTGGCAGGTGTCCAATGACTTTAGGATTTAGCTATAATAGACAATGTGATGGATGAGTTGTGAAAGCATTTGTCATTTGTTAAGATTTTGTATTTGTCTAAATTGACTTTGATGTTGGTAAAATTGTAGAAGAAGTTGGCGATATTAAATAATCATTCTAATGATTCTTTAGAATCGGCAAACCAAGTTGTATCATTGAGGTATCTGATTACAGAAATGCGGTAAGTGTTTGGTTGAGTGAGGGATTCCATACTCCCTGTTTTTGTGGTTTCTTATCAAAATCCTTCCAGCTAGAACTCATAGTTAAAGAAGAAATTACAGTATTTTGATTAAATTTGAGAAAAGCACAATATGATTTGTTATCAGTTGTTTGTAAATAAGAGACAAGAACTAGTGAATTGAAAAAATGGTTAGAAACTGAACTTTTAGTATAGGAAGATAAGTTATAGAACTTACCAACATGAGCGGACATCTTTTATTGTATTGTTTTTTGTAAAAGTTAAAAATTTTTGAAAAAAAATGTTAAAGATGCCTTTAAATTATATACCTGCATTTATGATCACGAATGCATGATGTCAACAGTTAATTGATCCAATAGTCCATTGATGATTGTAAAGAGGGGGTCATAATATATTATCCAGAGGATAGGGAAAATCACTTCCCTTGGTCAATACTCTGTTATATTTGGTAGGGTTCTTAAATGTTGGTGTATTATAATATGATTAACTCTATCTGTAAAGAGGTTAATTACTATTATAATTTTCGATGATATGTTTAATATATATGATTAGTTTGAAGGTAGACTGTCCTATAGTCCAGCTCTATTGTTAAATTAAAGGATAGAGTGATGTGACAGGATATTATTTAGTCTGGAAGTAAGTATTTTAATGAAAAGTTTTTTACATGTTTTCAGTAACACATAGATCTGGTATTATTGATGTTACATTCAGTATTGTTATCAGAAGAAGAAGAGTCATCTTGATTTTTAACACGTTTATTGGGATGGTTTTGCTCTTCAATGGAAGAGTTAAAAGAGGCGCCATATGTTTGGGCAATAATTTCTTGTTCTTGAGCTAAAGAATTTTTTTTCTGCTCTTGTGGGTTTTGGAATAGAGAATAAAAGTACTTCTGTCCATTCTGAGGTAATGTATTTGTAGACTTGATGGCATTGAAAAAATCTAATAAAAATTATTTCATGAAAGGGTTGAGGTGTTTAAGGGTTTCATATTTTATCGTGGAAGGGCAGGTGGCTTTATTATTTGGTAATGACGATAAGTGCGAGTTGAGTTCCTCTAAAATGATAGGATTATTGAGTGGTATATACAGTATTCTATTTTGGGTATTATGACTTTATTAATTAAGTATATTATGTAGTCGTGTGTTATTTTTTTCCTTTCAGGATATGGGTATTGTAAGCAATAAATGATTTGATTTTTCTGATGGTGGGTGGGTTATTATTGTTAGCATTAATATAGAGCCCTAATATTCATTCTGAGATTAGTTTGTTGCTAATGTGTACTATGATTGTTTCATTATTAATAAAAGGTCAATTGATTTGTTATGGAATTTCTTATCATTGGTTAAGATTTTGTATTTGTCTAAATTGATTTTGATGTGAGCAAATTGGTAAAAAGAGTTAGCGATGTTAAAGAGTTGTTCTAAGGATTCTTTGGAGTTGGCGAACCAAGTGGTGTCATCGAGGTAGCCTATGACTGAAATATGGTAAGAAAGTGTCTGATTTAACAATGGATTCCAAGTATCTTTATATTTTGTTATTTCAATGGTTAATTGATTGGGTAATGAGTTGATCATGAAAAACATGGCATAATCATAATAAATAATCCATAACAGAGGGGAAATTACTTCGCCCTGGTCAATTCCTAATTTGGCTATCAATTGGGTAAGGTATTCAAGTTCAGCTGTCTGAAGATTTTGAGTTATTAATTGAAAAACAGCAATTGTAACTCCAGTACAAAGTTCAGAGTTATAATAAATATGTATCCACTGCCAAAAGTGCAAGAATTCTACTGTTAAATTTGTTACTGGTATAGGAGGATAACAAGTTTGATAATAAACTTTTCTAGGTTGATTATCTCCTCTTTGGTGGAATCTTAAATGTTGATTTATTTAATTTTCTGTGGTAATATAATATGGCATATACAGAGTAGTACATCACTCTAATTTAAACCTGGCAGGAAGCATCACTTTGTTAACCTGAAACAGTCTGTCATCCAAATTAACTATGAATAACTTCAGGGAAGCAATAGCTGTGAAGTATTTCACATGCAAATATACAAAGTTACAAAGTTTATAGACAAAATTAACACATGGGTAAACAGATTTAATAATTTTAGGGACTTAGAGATTTTTAGAGAATAGTTCTTTTATTGTAGTAATTCCAAACTACAGAACTATTGAGTCCTTAAGGAATGTTGTATAGAGTACAGTTGACTGATATTATGGTGTAATATAATTCAGTTCATTCTGTCAGTAAATAAATTGATGTTGAGATATTAACTTGGTCATATGCTTTGGAAAAATCATGTAGGTCTATCCATAGGTGTCTTTTGTTTCTGTTAAAATTTTCTATAATATGTTTAATATATGTTATGGGTTCGAGGGTGGAGTGTCCGATTAAGCCTGCTTGATTATTGAATTGAAGTATGGGGTGGTGTGATAAACTGTTATTTAATCTTGAAGTAAGGATTTTGATGAATAATTTTCTGCTAGTTTCTAGGAGAACGATGTCGTGTTATTGATATCATAGTTCCATTCTTTGGGTTTAGGTATGGGGAATAAAAGAGCTTCTGACCATTCTGATGGCATTACGTTTTTATCTTTAATTATGTTAAAGTAGTCTAATAGAAATTGTTTGGAGGTGTCATCTGAATGTTTTATATCTTCATACTTGATAGTGGATGGTCCAGCTGCTTTGTTGTTTGGTAATGTGGAAAGCATGTCGTGGATGGTAAATACTGCTGTTAAATACTCAAGCAACGTATCTGTCTGCCCTTCGTTACAAATACTTTCGTTGTTTAATACTTTATCCTGAGAAAAAAAAATTTTTTTAATGTTAAATTTTGCAAAATTTCAAAATTTTACCACAATTTCCAAGCATTGAGATAATTTTACTTTCATAACAGATTTTGAAACTGTTATCATTTTGTTTTTGGGTTTAGCAAGAGTGTCTGGTCGTTTCTCAGCGTGAAAAAGTAAGTATTTGCATGTATCTTCCCTTCCACTCCTGGATCTGGGAAGGTGTCATATGTCCGTTTATCGGAAGCAATTCATTCTCAAATACAGAATGAATTGCCTCCTTTACTTTGGACGTAAACGTATGTATCTCATTTGTGTAAGAAGAGGCAATGACAGAGATGTATGGTTAGCACTCACAACCTTGAAGATAATCTTCTTGACTTAATTGTGTCATAGTCATATCAAAAATGTTTTTTATAAATTTATTGTCTTCCTGAAGTATTTCTATTTCAGAGCTGGATATTTTTTTTCAAATTTCGTGTTTTAAATATTGTTATCATTTTTAGATAACTTAGTTATACTTCCTCCACTAATTTTATATTCCTTGATTAGTTATGAGTTTTGCACAAGCTTGATGAGAATTTTTGCTAATGTGTTAGCTTGCTTTAATTCTTTCCATTATATCATGTGGCGCAATTAATTAAACTTTCTGAAAATTACTACTTTTTGAATTTTCATTGTTTTCAGAGCCCACCCTATTCAACTTTTTGTTCTACTTCTGTTTGTCTATTTTCTCAGTTTCACTAAAAAAATGCCTACAGAATCTCCATTAAATAAAGGTGGTCGGCCATTTTCAGAAATATGGGATGGACATATGATAAAGAGTTCATAAACATCAAGATGATATTACGGTGCAAAATGCGCCTATTGTAACTTTAGTTGGAAATAGGGAAAACTGCAGGTTCTACGCGAGCATTTGGCTAATCACCATAAAAAATGTTCTCAGGAAGTATCTTATATTTTGCAAAAATTGTTGGTAAAAAAAAAAAAAAAATGGGGGAGGAAGACGATGATGAAATCAAGTAACTACTTATTAAAATTGGATGAGATAGTTATATTTTCTTTATACATATAAAATTTGAAATACTATAATTTTATCAATATTTCACAATATTTATGTTAATAAAAGCAGTTAAAATATTTTCACCAAAAATTATATACTTTAGGAGAAATAAAATTATTTTTATTTTAACAACACCCTTTTTTTCACCTCCCAGAAAGCTTGCGATGTCCTGAGGTTCATGGAATATTTATTTTCGAAGTATATTGGTGGAGCAGAGGAGTTGTCGATAAGGCTGATATTATGAAGTTGCTGCTATTTGCTGTTGGAGTTGTATCTGCTGCTAAAGTTGAGCTTCTGCTCTCTGTCCTTCATATTTTGTAATATTGCAAAAATTTTCCAGCTCACTATTTTCCACATATAATTCACTAAAAATTGATAAAATTTCCTGCCGAAATTCTACAGGCAAATATCACTACTTTCATATACTTTGAAATTACCTCTTTAGCGAATGGAGTTTTACAAATATTAGTTGTAATTAGATTAATATGATGCGCGATGCATCTTATTGGAATGATATTTATACTTCAATTTAGAAATTCAAAATCAAATGAAACGAAATAATATCATATGCATAATACTCCAGTAGAATGTTTTTGATTATGAAAAATTTAGGCAAAGTGTAAAAAAGAAGGGTCGTTTAAAATCTTGAATGATTTGGGCTGAGCTCAAAAAAAAAAAAAAAAAAAAAAAAAAATTATTGTTACACGGTTTTTTATTGATCCATGAATCCATAATCAAAGGCTTTGTGTGGCAAAGTATAAATAATAAGCAATTGCCGTGGATAACGGAAACAAAATTCAACTTAAAATTTTTTTTTTTTCTCAGATCTTTACAAACTTTAATAATGTATATACGTATTCTGTTTAAAAGTTTCATGATTATCATGCAATTTGTAATATATGGGATGTTATCATTTAATTCACTTGATAATTGAATATTGTATTCCTAGAATTTATGATTATAATTATAATTTACTGGCTTAGTATGATCGGGAGAAAATAAACCGGTCGAAAGTGTAAAATTTAAAAATTTATTAATTTATTAAAGTTTAGTTTCTTAAATGTATCAAACGAATTATCAAGAAAAAAAAAACAGTAAAAAAAAAAAATTTTTAACATCATTAGTAAAGAATTTTTTATAAAGAGCTTGTAAAAGAAAAATTTTTTATTAATAATATAAATTTTTTATAATAATTAGTCTAAGATAACTTTACGTAATGACTTACAGAAGTTACGGTACAATGTCGTACAAAAAAATCCAAAAATTATTGCACAATGAGATACAAGGAAACCGTAACACAATTATTATTTTTTTTCCTTAAACGGATTAATCTACTTTGTACACGTATATAATAGGGTCCTTTCATTTTCAAAAAAATGATTTATTGTTAAAATTTATCTTTCATCATGGATATTTATCAAGAAAATATTACAAGTGATTTTCAACAATTTTTTGATGATGATTATAACGTTATAATTTATGCAGGAAAAGAATCTAATATTAAAGAACTTCATGCTCATTCAATTATTTTACGATGTCGATCACAATATTTTCGTACAGCATTCTCTTCTAATTGGGCAGAAAAAAAGAACGGAATGTATATTTTAAAGAAACCAAATATTTCAGGAAACATATTTCAAATAATTCTTAGGTATTTACATACAAATGTATATTTTTTATTATAATAATTATAAATATTTATATAATTTTTTTTTTTTTTTTAGATATATTTATAGTGGAAGGATAAAGTTTAGTCAAATTGAACGAACAGAATATTTAGAATTATTACAAGCGGCAGATGAACTTGGATTTGATAAGATTATTAAAAGTCTTCAAATATACTTGATCAATCATCAAAAAGATTATTTAAAAAGTGATCCAATTGGAATACTTCAAATTGTTTTTCTACATGAACCATTTATACCATTAAGAAATTTTTGTTTAAAAATAATTTGTCAAGAAGCAAAAATGATATTTGAAAATGAAAAATTTTTAACCATATCAGCACAAATATTAGAATTATTATTACAACAAGATGAACTCGCATTAGATGAAATTGATATTTGGAATTATTTGATTAAATGGATTTACGCACAAAATCCTACAATTGAACGAAATCCTTCAAAATGGACTGAAGATAATATTATAATAATGAAAGAAACGATGAATATTTTATTTAAATTAATTAGATTTCAATATATTTCTACTAATGATTATTTTAACAACATATATCCATATGAAAGATTATTACCAAAAAGGTTAACATCAGATATTACGAAATTTTCAAATACAAAATCACTCGAATTTGATTCTTCTATTCTTATTAAACAAAAAGATCTTTATCCTTTACTATTTTTAAATTGGATAAATAATAAAGATAATATTATTTATAAAACTAGAAATTTTCTTCAATATAAATTTAAACTTATTTTACGTGGAAGTAGAGATGGATTTGATGGTATTACATTTCATAATAGGTGTGATAATAAAAGAGCGACTATTATAATAGCAAAAATAAAAAATTCAAATCAATTGGTTGGAGGATATAATCCATTAGATTGGAGTGGTAATAATTTTAAAACTACATCAGAGAGTTTTATATTTTTATTTGATGATTATAAAAATATTAATACTGGTAAAATTGGAAGGGTGATTGAATCTCATTGTGCTATAAGATGTATTCAAAAATGGGGTCCTCTCTTTGGAAAAATTAATAATTGTAGTAATGATATAATGATGACTCCAAATGGTGAATGGAGTTCTTATCCGAATTCTTATCCTAATCTTAACATACCAAGAAATTTTAAAATTGATGATTATGAAGTATTTCAAGTAATAAAGAAAAAAAATTAATTATTTATAACTTTACATGGACCGAAAAAAAAATTACCCTTTTTTAAATTATTGGTGGAGGAAAAATAGATAATTCATACTAAGAATGATGACGGCAACAAAGAAAAAGGTGGATTCAAAATTTTTTTTAAAAAAAAGGAAACAATGCGAAAATTCGAAATTATAACAATTTATATTATTTACATATTAGAATATTTTGGACTAAATAAAATATATATGTGTACTAAACTTGCTGTTGTTTTTCTGTTATCAGTTTTCCTTATAAATAAATCGAATAAAAATTTTGTACCCATGAAAAGGAATATCGTTTTACTTTTCCATTAGATAGGAAACTCCATGAAGCCACGATTATGATGGGTAAAAACAAGTCGTTAAAGAATATTACGAAAGAATTTAATTATTCTCGTTATTTAAATTGTGAAAAAGCATAGATTTAAAAAATACGTACAAAACCGACATTTTAAATGTGGCAATAGTTGTTACCATGGGCCGGTCGACAGCTGATAAGTTAATTTCTAAAAAAAAATGCAAATCTTGTAACTTTGACGCGACAACGGAATTTTATCTCTAAATCATCATATTAACTAGCGTCGACTATAAAAAAAAAAAATAGTAACCGGGTAGATTTCCGACAGTTACATTAATTTGTTTATTTTGTTTGATTATTTAATATTGTTATTCCGTTTTTGTTAAAAATTTTCTATGTTCTTGGTATAGTTCGACAGTCCATGGTATCGTCATTCATTTTTTCCAATGATCTGAAATTTGTACAAACATTTTTTAACCACAAATGCCGCTTTGTTTCGTTACACGATTTTTTAACTGTTTTTAGTCTAAACAATTTATTTTGACATCAATAAAGGTTAAAAATTTATTCGCATATAAAAATTTTTATATACCTCAGATTTAACTCCTTATTCTCTCCTTCATAAAGTTCATTAATATTGCTTAATATAGTTTCAGTAATATTGAATAATGAATTATTATATCAAATTGTTTTTTATTTTTACTTATTTTTTTTTTTTTTTTTTGAGCGAGAAATTTTGTTGTAGCCACGAAATTTAACCATATTCCAAACCAAGCTAGTAAATTTTAAATGTTTACTACCATCTAAGATTGGTTTAGTTTGGAAGATTCGGATATGATTTTCCTGATTTGGGATGTAGGCTATAAATCAAGTCTATTATTTTTATTTTTATTTAGACGCAGGTCGGATACAAGTAATGCTAGATTAATAAAACTACTACATTGAGAATTATTACTCTACTAGGTTAAAACTGTAAATGAACTCCCCCGAAGGCAACCGGAAATCAGCATATCAAGTCATGTGACTCTTTTTTAGAAAAGAACTTGTTTATTTCAGGATTTTGTCGATCCGTGTTTGGTTCTCATGATTTGTTTCTATTGTTCTAATCCGGTTATTTACCTGATTGTAACAGGTAATGCATAATAAATTTAATCAGAAAACTTTTTTTTTTTTTATTAAAAATGTCGTACCAAGAAGTTATTGACGATTATGAAAAATTATATGAAACTGGCGAGAAACATGATGTAGTCATCATTGCCGGTCAAAATGAAAATATTAAAGAAGTATATGCACATTCAATTATCTTATACGCTAGATCTCAATATTTTCGTACAGAATTATTTAAAGAAAATGTTGAAAAAAAGGATGGAAAGTATATTTTAAAAATGCCTGATATTCCTCCTCGTTATTTAACAATAATCTTAAGATATATTTATTGTGGAAAGGTTGATTTGACATTACAAAGTCTTGACACATTAAACCTTTTGATTATTGTAAAAGTATTTAATATTCAATCATTAACTTCTTGCGTTCAAGATCATTTGACTAAACATCAGAAAGAATTTTTACAACAAAATGAGATATTACTAAAAAATGGCGAAGAATATGATGTTATTATCTACGTCGGTCAAAACGAAAATTTTAGAGAAGTACACGCTCATTCAGCTATTTTACTTACTAGATCACAATATTTTCATACAGAATTATCTAAAGAAAATATTGAGAGAAAAGATGGAAAGTTTATTTTGAGAAAGGCTGACCTTCTTCCTTATTATTTAACATTAATCCTAAAATATATTTATTGTGAAAAGATTGATTTGACGGAATTACATGGTTCTGTCGTACTAGAACTTTTGAAAATTGTCAAATTATTTAACATTCAATCATTAATTCTACAGATTAAAAGGCATTTGATTCAACACCAATACGAAATTTTGCAACAAAATCCTGTAGAAATTCTTGAAAGTACTTATCAAAATGAATTACTTTCAGAGATTTGTGATGGTTGTCTTGAAACTATTTGTGTAGATCCCGGAATATTATTTGATTCTGATAAATTTATTAGTTTAGAAGCTCCTATAATGGAATTGCTATTAAAACGAGATGATCTATCAACATATGAAATTGATATATGGGAAATTTTAATGAAATGGGGATTGGCACAACATTCTGATATTCCACAGGATGTTACTAAATGGAATAAAGAGCAAATCACAATTATGGAGAGAACTCTTCATAAATATATTCCTTTAATCAGGTTTTATGATATTTCTTCAGAAGACTTTTTTTATAAAGTATTACCTTATAGAGAATTATTACCTAATCAACTGGTATATAAAATTCAAGAATTTCATATGGTTCCAAACAAAAAATTAATTGTTGATACACAACATCCCAAACGTTCTAGTTCCATTGATTCTGTTATAATCAAATTACGACATTTTGCCTTATTTTCTGATTGGATTGATAGGAAAAATAATTTTCATTATCATGTAAAAAAATTTCCCTTTAAATTTAATTTACTCTATCGTGCCAGCAGAGATGGGAATACAGCTGCAGCATTTCATGCTAAATGTGATAACAAGGGAGCTAATATAGTTGTAGTAAAGATCAAAAATTCAGAACAGATAGTTGGAGGTTATAATCCATTTTTTTGGAATTCAAGTAATACTGATAAGTCTACAAAAGATAGTTTTATATTCTCATTTACAGATAAAAATGATCCTCAAAATGCAAAAGTAGTTTACAGTAAAGGGGATCAATATTCTATACAATGTTATACGAGTTATGGTCCATTTTTTAGTTCTGATTTATATATAAATTATAGTTCTTCTTATAGATGGTGTAGTGATGCAATTTCTTATCCTACACTTAATTTACCAAATAGTATTGATGTGGATGATTATGAAGTATTTCAAGTTATAAAAAAATAATTAGATTATATGTATTTATTATTATTTAATATTGTATTTATAAATAAAATATTCATAATATGTTTCATAAAGATAGATTGTAGTGATTTTTATTAGCTTTCTATTATATCCCAGCTAATAATAGCTTTTGTAAGTATTGAACGATTAATTATTTTGGTAATTTATTCGCTAAATTACGTAGTGATTGTTTGTCATTTTTTTTCAAAAAAAAAAAAAATAGTTACCTACTAATTTCACTGTGCATATAATACACTATATAAATGTAACTAAAGAAATTTACATTATAAACTATTTAAATGTAAGTTTTTTTACAATTGCTCCAAACTTCTAAATATAAATATTATAGGTTATAATTTTATCCTGTTTAAAAAAAAAGTGGTTATTGCTTTAATAAGTTGTGTTTGAAAATGTAATAATTTGAAAGAAAATGATGATGATTTAGTTGACTCTTAAGAAACAAGTAGGTTGAGAATTTACTATTCACATAATGCCCGCCGGTCATGATTATTTTGGTTCATTTTACGCAGACTCAAACGAAACGTGAACTTTTCATGTATATTTCTTGGTCTTGTATTTAAAATTACCAAAATTTAAATCTTTATAAGACAATTTTTACAATATTTTATTAATTTCATTAATTTTAAACGTTATGCGCATTTATTTTATTTTAAAAGAACTTTTAGGAAAGTTATTTTAACATTAATTAATTTTATGTTATTAAAAAAAAAAAAATTTATAATATTGTGGTGTAATTGAAATGGATGAACACATGCAACATTTTATGAAAATACGATTTTCTAAGACATAACTTTAAAATAGATTAAAGTGTATACTTTATTTATTTTCTTCAAAAAAAAAACTTGTAAATCCTTCCTTTTTTGGATAATTTATGATAATGTCAGCCAGAAATTTATTACTCAT
>QKYT01000028.1:246040-299887 GCA_003550305.1 Glomus cerebriforme | reverse complement strand
AAATTTATTAATGTAGTCAANCTCANNCAGTCACTNACTTAAGAATATCTTCAAAAGCTTTAGGAGAAATATTTGGCATTTTAATTAAATATTTTCCATCTTTCTTATCGATATTTTCAGCAGAAAGTATTTTGTTAAAATATTCGGATCTACAGCGCAAAATATTAGAATGAGCATGAAATTCTTTAAAATTAGGTTCTTCGCCAATTTGAATGATAACATTATAATCCGTTTCTAATTTGAGTAATTGTCCAAGCGCTTCGGACAGTCCAGTTTCAAAATTATATGACATATTTTTAACCCGAATTTATAAATTTTTTTTTTTTTTTTTAAAAAAAAAAATTTCGTTACTTTTTTTTGAAGATCTCTATAAATAAAGTAAAATTACGGACAGAATTCTCCGAACCAATCAGAATAAACAGAATGATACGTAATTTCAGCTGAAATTCAAATTAATTTCAGCCAAAATTTTAATGCTAAATTTAATGATGCACGGCGAGTCGGCGAATTCGTCACCACTAAGTTACAATAGTATACAGTATATAATTATGGATGATGGAAATATTCTGAGAAAATTTTAGCGCATTTGTTTTTTTTTCGGAAAATCATATTTGATTTTTGNAATCTTTTTTCAAATCTAATATAAAAAGTAAATAATTATAATGAATTTAAAAAGAAATCAAATATTCCTAACAAAATGTTAATTGTTGAATTAAGCAGAACGAAGATTATCATAATAAATTTATTTTCCTCCTTTTTTTTAATAAATATTTGATTCAGAAATTTAAATAAAGCTTTTTTTTCTTAATCGATGTCAAAATGATATATCGGCAGTAAATATTCAATAGATGATATCCTTTTAACATATAAAAATTAATGTTCAATTANGTAACGTGAATTTTTGAAATTAATTATTAGAGTTTAGGGACAGCAGAAACTCATGATATTTCGTACATCAAAATATTTATTATTTACCAATATATTAATGTTTTTTGTTACATACATAATTTCAGAAGAAATAATGGCATTTGAAATCTCATCTGAATATTTTTAAGTTAAAATTAGTGACACTTATCACATAAATATGGAAATTTATTTCAAATAATTATTATTNAGGTACTTTAACCAAATTACAAAAAATATGTATATAGTCAAAATTTTATTTATTAAACCAGCATATACCAGTTGAAATTNGACCATAAGACCGAACCAGAATACGACGAGTACCAACAGACATGACAACATACCCAANCAGCTGACCTGTATTTTCAATAGCATCAACTCGTTTGTCTAGAACTCCAGAATCAGAATATTCTTTAACTGGGCCTTTTGCAATTATGTCGATATAGCTTTGCAGCTGTTGAATCCCATTGTTCATGATATCGCCTATCGTTACTGCTTTTCTAGCATTTTTTGTCATGTATTTTCTATTCAGTACAGTGTTATCATCCTCCTTTTCAAGCTTTTTATCCAGCTCATCCAATTCATTTGTTTTGTGGGATTGTTTAAAATATCCAAGATTTTCGCTTTTCAGACCTGCTAATTTGATATGCTTTAGCTCCAAGACAATACTCGGTTTTGATCCACCAGGAATAAAAATATCAACAAATCCAAAGCGTCCATTACATTTCTGCTTTGTCCCATCAACTACGAGACGAAGCTCAGGAACACGACAAGTTAAAGGAAGGAGTATTTCTACAACAGTTTGAAATACAGCCTCATTCATGGACTTCAATGACATCATTGACCTTGTTTGAAAAAATTTTTTGACGAGATTAATCAAATATTCAATGTCGCCTTTAATAAGGTAATTGTATGCAGGTTCTCTATGATGACCGATATCCTCATTTGTGATTAGATTGTTTTCATCGACCTACCAAAACAATGGTTATGATGAAATTGAATGTGAGAAACTCCCAGTATCAATCTTAGAACACACCTCATTATTAATATTCATTTCATCTTTTTCCAATGTTGACTTCACACTTGTAGAGCCAGCAATTTTCAGAAACTTTACTGGAAAGTCAAATTCAGATTGCTCTTGTTCTCCTACCCTTTTTTTTCCTTTTCCTTGGGTATGAGTCTGGATTCCTACAATTTATAAGTACATTTAACAAAATGAAATTAATAATAATAATACGGAAACATAGTTTAGTATTGAAACCGATAAAAATAAAATCTCATAATTTTTTTTGAACATATAGAACTACAGTTTACATTGTTTTTTTAAAGAATGACATTTACAACACATATTATACAGTATATCTATTAACTTACCAGATTTTTGAATTAGTTCTTGCAATGATGTCAGCCTATCCTCTAATGCTCCTAGCCTTTCAAATTGGTGTGTTTCTTGAACATTTGAAGTTTTCTCTTCACCTTTGAGTTTATTTACGAACTCTACAATTATTGTTGATGGTCCTCCCTTCAAACCGTAACTTTTGAGTTCTTCTTTGGTTAACAGGAGGAAAGCCGGACCGGAAATCTCTTCATCTTCAATAAATTTAAAGTGATTTTCATTAAGAAACAATTCATCTTTCTTTAATTCTAAAAATTTAATAACTTGCGCCGGACTCCATTTTTTAATTTCTTCAATAAATAGAGGATTTTGTTGTAAAGAAGACATGAAGAATTTTTTTGTTTCATTTTGATTGTTCGTAAAATTCTCATTTTATATATCGGCAAATTGTTAAGTCGGAGTATCACTTCCAGATTTCTTTCAATCTCCTTTATTTATTGTTATTTATTTTGTGTGTAGATCAATTGTGTTCCGTTTTACAAGGTCTGGTGACAAAAATATTTGTTGACTTACAAAGTTTTTATGTAAAAAATAAAATCCATTATTTTTTTTTCTCGATATTTAAGAAAAAATCTTTTAAGTTTTTGACGCTCTTTTTAGATAAGAATTAATGATAATTTTCGTTTAAAAATTAATTAATAAGTAGTTCAAAAATTATTTCAAATTTTAATCCCATTTATTCTCAAATATCATATCTGCTTCTTAAAAAATATATTAAAAATAAATTTAAATAATTTTTTACTACGAGAAGGATTAAAAATTATTAGAACGATATCTGGCTAATATTTAGTCCAATTAAAAGAGAATGCTTTTTTTAAAAAAAACATCGTAATTGATATAACGTTCGACGAAAATATGATAAGTATTTTCACATGAATACTGCGCCATGTTGGATCGTCCTTTCTTACTAGAATATTAATATGATTCGCTTCCTTATATTGTAAGAAAAAAATAATGGTAGGTGTAGTTTCATTTTTTAATTACTTGAAATACTTCATAATTATCAATTTTAAAATTACATGGAATATTAAGATCGGGGTATGAGTTTGGTGCAGAACCCCATCTACCAGATGGAGTCATCATTATATCATTACTAATTTTACTATTAATCGTTCCAAAAAGTGGTCCATAATTTGAAAGACATCTTATAGCAAATCTTGATTCAATTACTCTACCAATTTTACCAGTATTGACATCCCTATAATCATCAAATGAGAAAATAAAACTATCTGATGTATCTTTAAATCCACTACCATTCCAGTCTAATGGATTATATCCTCCAATTATTTTTTTTGAATCTTTAATTTTTGCGATCATGATGGTTGCTCCTTTATTATTACACTTTGAATGAAATGTATTACCATCAAATCCATCCCTACTTCCACGTAAGATAAGTTTAAATTCATATCGAAGTATATTTCTAGATCTGTAAATTAAATCTTTTTTATTTATCCAATTTAAAAATAATGAATGATAGAGATCTTTTTGTGTAATAAGAAGTGAAGAATTAAGTTCAGGAGATCTTGAATTTGAAATAGAATAAAATTGATCTTTTATATTTTTTGGTAATAATTTTTTATAAGGCATTATTTTATTAACATAATCATTAGAGGATATATTATGAAATCTAATTAATGAAATTAAATAATCTGCTGTTCGTTTCATAATTTCAATATCGTCCTTAGACCATTTTGAAGGGTCAAGTTCAATAGTGGGATTTTGTGCATAAGCCCATTTAATTAGATAATCCCAAATATCAATTTCTTCTAATGCTAGTTTATCCTGTTGAAGTAATAATTCTAATATTTGTGGTGGTGTAGTTAAGAATTTTTCATTTTCAAATAAAATTTCTGTTTTTCGACAAATTATTTCGATACAATAATCTTTTATTCTATCAAATGCAAGTTCATCTGCTGCTTTTAACAATTCTAAATGTTCTGTTCTTCCAATTTGACTAAAATTTACCACACCGCTATAAATGTATCTTTTTTAAACAGAATTCAAAGAAAGAAATTTAAATAAATGTAATAATGTAAAAAAAAAAAAAGAAATGATATTATAATTTTACCTAAGAATTATTTGAAAAATATTTCCTGAAATATTTGGTTTTTTTAGAATGTACATTCCATTCATTTTTTCAGCCCAACTAGAAGAGAGCGCCGTTCGAAAATATTGAGATCGATATCGTAAAATAATCGAATGAGCATGGAACTCTGTAACGTTAGGCTCTTCTCCAGCATAAATTATAACATTAAAATCATCTTCGAAATATTGTTGATACTCAGGAGTTATATTTTCTTGATAAACATCCATTATAAAGAAAAAAAAATTTTTTTTTTTTACAGTGACAGCGGAGTCATTGACCCCTATTTATATGTAAATTGTGCACCAAACAAATATTTGCTATGGTTAATTTGACGTTGATCCTATGGATATTTTTATTTATTCAAATAAAAAAAAAAGGAAAATTTATTTATAATAGTTTTAACCTAATGATTTTATGGTAAATATTTGCAATTGAAACTGACTATCTTGGAAAATGTGTAATGTTCGTTGAATGATTGATGTCGTTGTTGTCGTTGTGTATTATGGTGAAACATCATCGTTACATTTTTTTTAAAGTTAATTAATTTACATTTTAAGAATAAAGAAAAACCTTATTAAAATGAAGTAATCAATGTTACTATTATTTTTAATTGGCTAGTCACAATTCAGATATTAAAATTGATCATTTTTGTTTATGAAACTAATAAATAGTTACAAGATTTACCATCAATAAATGGAAAGGATTTTAAAGTATTAAATGTTTAAGCAGCTTGATGATCTTTGTATCTGTGTAAAAACGTAAAGTTTTGCATTGTATAACATTGATGCATTATCCGCTATATTAAGGGCGTCTCACACTTCGGCACAATTTTTGTTTATATAAAGTACACACAAAATGTGATCGATCAAATATACGTACAAAAAAAAATGGGTTTTCAAAAGTTAAGAATGCTGGGCTCAACATGTCGATGTATAACAACATCTTTGACGTATAATTTTAGTCCCAAAACCTAAGTCCTTATTTAAAATATAATAAATGAATTAATAAATAATTCATAATTATCATTCGAAATATTTGAATATTCTTATTTAGCCCAAAAAATAAATATATTATCATGAATGTTCTTTATTATATTCAAAGGATTTTTAAATTATAACATTTCAAAATGAAAAAAAATATAATATTTATGCCATCTAATAAAAACAATAAATTTCAAATAAATGTTTTCCGAAATTATTAATTATAAATTACTTGAAATACTTCATAATCATCAACATCAAATTTATTTGGAATATTCAGATTAGGATAAGATGATGGAATTGAAACCCATTCCCTATTTGGATTCATCGCTAAATCATTACTTTTCGTAATAGTATCATAAGCACCAAATATTGGACCCCATCTACGAAAACATCGTATAGAATGTTTTGTATCAATTACTCTACTAATTTTACCCGAATCAACATTTTTGTAATCATTAAATAAAAATATAAAACTATCTGATGTCACTTTACTACTCTTCCCCTCCCAATCTAATGGATTATATCCTCCAACCAATTTATTTGAATTTTTAATTTTTGCGATTATAATGGTTGCTCCTTGATTATCACATTTATAATGAAATGAATTACTATCAAATCCATCTCTACTTCCACGTAAAATAAGTTTAAATTCATATTGAATAAACTTTCTTGTCTTGTAAATTTTATCCTTTTTATTTATCCAATTTAAAAATAATGAATAATACTGATCTTTTTGTGTAATAATAATAGAAGAATCGAGTTCAAATGAGTTTGAATTTGAAATAGAATAAACTTGCAAAATATTTTCTGGTAATAAATTTTTATAAGGATATATCTTGTCAAAATAATCCTTTGAAGTGATGTTCTGAAATCTAATCAATGAAATTAAACCATCTAATGTTTTCTTCATCATTTCATTATCATCTTTAGTCCATCTTGAAGGACTAAATTCAATAGTAGGATTTTGTGCATAAGTCCATTTAATTAGGTAATTCCAAACATCAATTTCTTCTAATGCGAGTTCATCTTGCTTAAGTAATAGTTCCAATATTCGTGGAGGTATAGTTAAAAATAATTCAACTTCAAATAAAATTTCTGTCTCTTGACAAATTTTTTCGATACAACAATCTCTTATTCTATCAAATGCAAGTTCATCTGCTGCTTTTAACAATTCTAAATATTCTGTTTTTTTAATTTGACTAAAATTTACCATCCCACTATAAATGTATCTTTTAAAATTAACGAATTTTAGGTAAGAAAAATATAAAATATAACAAATGTTAAAAAAAAAGCAAAAATTGAATATTATAATTTATTTACCTAAGAATTATTTGGAAAATATTTCCTGAAATATTTGGTTTCTTTAGAATGTACATTCCATTCATTTTTTCAGCCCAACTAGAAGAAAGCGCCGTTCGAAAATATTGAGATCGATATCGTAAAATAATTGAATGAGCATGGAATTCTGTAACATTAGGTTCTTCTCCAACATAAATTATAACATTATAATCTTCTTCAGTAAATTGTTTATAATCATTAGATATATTCTCTTGATAAATATCCATTATGAAAATTTAACATCGAAAATTTTTTTTTTAAAAAAAAATAGACCCCTATTTATACATAAATTGTGTACCACGTTAAATATTCAACTAGGCGTTAATTAAATTACAAAATTAGTTAATGTTAGGAACTGCAACTCGGATGAAAACCCGGATCTGCAGTGTATGATCAGCGGCTAATATAATATGGGTAATTTATTACCATGAATGTAATATTTGGATATGTTAAACATTTTCTCCGATTTGAATTTACAATTATCGATTATCTGGATATAATTAAAAAAAAACGATGGAATAATCTTTGTGTCATATATTTGTTTAATAATCCTTTTTACATCAAAAATAAATGTGATTACCATAGATCATCATTAATTATCGATGAAAAATATGGTAACGTGATTATTTTTTTATTAATCTTTGTACGTAGAAAGGAACGTCAATTTGTTATAAATAAATATTCGAAAACGAGAATATTCATAAATTAGATTTCAACTATTTATATAGTAGATAAACTCTAATTCTGTAAGTTTAATAAGATAAACCGTAATAAATTAAGTGTAAAATCAATGTTAATGATAATTATTATGCTAAGATCATTTACATTGATAATAAATTTTGGAATAAGTAGAAATTGTAATTGGTTTCGGCTCTATGTAAGCAGTTTATATTGGATAAAGTAACATATAGAATAAGTTGCTGGTGTGGTTTTTAAAGAGATAATTTGTTTCTATTTCTTTTAACCATCGGAAATATTTCAATACAAAATATTATTTGAAAAATATATGGAGTACTGTAGTTTTTAATTTACCATTCCTAGAAATTTTAAATTCTTTTTGTAATAGTGCTAGTATTTTTTTTTAAAAAAAATTTTTGAAAATTATGACAATATAATTGAATAACTATTTATTTACTTATTTTATTTTTCCGGAATTAAAATTATATCATTTATCGGGGAGGATTCGTTAATTAAGAGAAATGTAATGTACAAACCGCGAATCCTGTAACTGATGCTTTCACGTTTCTAATAAAAATTTAAGCTGCTTTACTTTTAAATAATTACATATTCTAGTTATCAAAAATAATAAGTCGTCTTCAATCAATTTTTTTAAATATGTATTCAAAAAGAAAACACATTTTTTTTTACAAAGCATTTAATATTTTAATATAATAGACTACTTGATATTCATAAATTTCGTTAAATAAAAAGAAAATCATTTATGAACTTTCAAAAATTTGGTTTTTATATAATTCAAAGATTCCTCGTATTTATATAATTCATACGCAAACCTCTAAAATAATTCATAGTTTCTCTTCTTTATACAATACACATATGCACTTTCTTTAGATAATTCATATGCACGTCCTTCTTCCATACACTGTATAATACACATACGAATTCTTCTTTTTTTTCACGATTGAATCATTTTTGGGTTATAGTCAGTTAACTTATTTTATTTCAAAATTCAAAATTTACAGAGATAATTTAATTATATACAAAAAAAAAAGAGTAAAATAATTCAAATATGTAAGCAAATATATATTCCTACAAGTACACTCAGTTAGAAATCTCTAGATCAACTAATTGAGAATCTTGAAAGTCTATTAAAGTTAGTAATTGTTGGATTAATTACACAACGACAATATAAATTTAGACACAATACCTTCAGTCCTTCATTATTTTCTTCATCACTAAGATATAACGAAACAATAATAGATAAATTAATTGGTTTTGATTAATTTTTAAATGTAAATAATCTACTTGCATATATAGCATCAGAAACTTTTTCATATGAAGTTGAAATATTTGGTATCTCTTTATCAGCTTCTTCAAACATAGCCTTAATTTCTTTTTCTTTATATCCAAATATTTTTTTTCTTGATTACTAGCTACCAATAATAGAATAATACCAAAAATAAAATATATCACTAGCTGTTGGTCTTTGGCTTGGATTAGCATTCATACACTTATGAGCTAATTTTTTGTAAATTTCAGAAGTTCCCTTTCCAAATTCTGGTATAAGTTCATTACATATATCTAATGCTAATTTATAATCATGTTCTCTATCATAAAAGGGTGATTTTTCCATATGATAATTCGGCCATGATTACACAAAACTATAAATATCGGAAGAAAAATTATATGGTTCTTTATTCAAAACTTCTGGGGAAATATATGGCAACACTCCACACATTTTATCATCTAATTTTTTGTTCATTTGCCGGTCCAGATAATCCAAAATCTGAATATAAGAAATTGTATATTAGAATCTTGAGTTTGTAATATATTTCTACTATGGAAATCTTTATGAAAGTGTCCTAATTTATGTAAATTTTCAAGATCAATTATTGGATAATATAAATAATAAAATTTATCTTTCCAATATAAAATAAATTTACATTATAAATCGTATCTTTGAGAAATTCATCAATATCACGATTTTCACTTGTCCATCCTTCTATTATGTGATGAGGAACACATTCTTTATACCATGGTTTATAATGTGGATGTTGTAGCCCAAATGTGATTTTGTTCCGAACATGATTTATTCTGGTTTATAACAATTTATGTGAAAATTTTTTGATTTTTTAAATTTAGTTAATAAGGACTTAAACATTATTACTTGTTTTTTTTTAAATTTTGACTTTATTAAAGGAATTTTAACATTTGCTAAAAAAAATTATGGGAATATATTTTAAAATAATACAATAATGGAGATCTGTATTTCCAAAAAAAAAAAATTGGAGTATTTTTATATTTCTGAACTGAATTCTTGGGCCTAAACAATTTTCTTTTTCAAAAAAATCTCCTTTTTGGAAGATTTGCATTACTCTATTAACTGGCCATTTTTATACTTTATAAAAAATTCTAATACTTGAAGGTGAAGGTAAAGGTAAAGGTTAAAGTTAAGGTAAAGGTAGAGATAGAATCTACCTTATGGAATAAAGGTTGTTTAAATACCTTTTTTTTATCTTTATTTTATTTTATTAAAAAAAATAAATACAAACTTCTTTTTCCTTTTTTTTTTAGGTTAGGGCCAGTTTTTTCATTCGCCAGAACAGAAGTGAACTATTGAGAAATCCTGATCAGAAGGGTTCACTGCAAATGGTGGGATGATTTTTTTAAGTATTTAATTATTATTTTATTCATTAAAAAAAATACTAACTTCTTTTTCCTTTTTTTAGGTTAGGCCAGTTTTTTCATTTGCCAAAACAGAAGCAAATTTTTGAGAAATCCTGATTGGAATGGGTTTGCGACAAATATTGAGACAATTTTTTAAGTTATTTTATTCATTAAAAAAAACTAACTTCTTTTTCCTTTTTTTTTAGATTAGGACCAGTTTTTTCATTCACCAGAATGGAGGGGAATTTTCAAGAAATCCTGATCAGAACAGGTTCATGACAAATGTTAGGATGATTTTTTAGTATTTTAATCATTTATTTTATTGATTAAAAATAAATACTAACTTCCTTTTCTTTTTTTTAGGTTAGGGCCAGTCTTTTCATTGGCCAGAACAAAGGTGAATTTTCAAGAACTTCCAATTGGCTCATCACGGAGAAGATGAGTGATAATTTTCTTTTTTCTTCCTTATTTGCTCATTAATTTTGCTTACCAATTACTGTCAAGAATAGAGATAGAATTTTCAAGAATTCTTAAAATCAGAATGAATCAGTTTATTACAATAAAGGTGATAACAATTTTTTTTAAGGAAAAACTAAAGAATAAAGGAAAGAAGAAAAATTTATTAGTAATCAGGTTCATATCAGGAGATTTTCTTTTAGATATAAAATAAGATTAGCATTACTCATAAAATAAATAAATTATAATAAAGAAAAAATTATATAAATTAATGAGTTTTTCTTTCTTCTCAACAAATCAAATATACTTTTATTACTAAAAAAATTGCAAATTTAAAATTTTAAAATGTCATGCAATTTAAATGCTATTTGTTATATAGACCAATATAATAAAACCTTGGAAAAATCTAGTTTCATAATTATAGTTGTTAGTATAATAGTTCTCAATATCAAAACATCAACATCTTTGTTCATATTGTTGCATTTTATCCAAGAGATGTAACAAAAGATTTAAAAAAGATGACATCATTAGGGTGCAAGGGAGATTTTCAATTATTGAAACTGAAGTTGATGGGAGTAAAATCAAATTAATTAAGGTATATATCCATATATATAATAATATTTTTTTTATACATTTTAGTTTAAAACACTTTTAAAATTTTATTTACTTTTTTCTTTAGATGGTGGCTTCAGATGTATATGTCCTTAATATTGATGAAGAAGATCTCCCAAAGTCATCATTATCTGTTGTACTTGTAGGCATAGCATCTGATAATTCAGAAATTAATGATGATAAAATCACTTTAAATTTAAATGCTAGAGAATATATTGATAATTAACATAATAACTCTTTTATTTAATTTGTATTATTTACCAGATGATACACATTTATTACCAAAGTTTCCCATGGATTATCATTATATATTACTGGTCACTTATCACTTATTGGAGATCTTATTTGTAAGACTCACACAAATTAACTTTATTGAAAGTAATCATTCATTACCATATAAATCTTCAAATTATACCTGGGAAAAAAAGCAAGCAGATAATCCTTCAGCACAATCCACTTTAATACATCAGCATCTAATATAGCCAAATCTCTTTTGGAAAAATCTAATAAAAAAAAGACAAGACATCAAATAACAACTCTATCACATTTTTTAGGAATACCAAAGCTTTTCTTTTTAGCATTGCCTCAATCAAATGTAAATGATAATTATTAAGAGAAGACTTCTCAAAATGAAATTCAACCTAAAATTCCTTCTAAAACTCCTAATAATGAAGATGAACAAGAAGATGAAATGCAAGTGGCACAAATATTAAGACCAAGAAGAAGAAAAAGAAATTAAAATTAATTAATTTTCACATGTATTTTATATTTTTTCTTTTTGTTTCTTTTTCAGTTTCTCTTTTTTTTTTATTTTTTCTTTTCTTTTTTTTTCATTTTCTTTCTTTCTTTTTCATTTTTTTTGTTATTTTTCTTTCTTTTTGTTCTTTTACTTTCTTTTTTATTCTTTTACCTTTTTTTTTCTTTTTTTTTTTTTCATCAGCAAAATTTTTAGGTGCAGAACTGCGCAGTTCTGCAAATCTGTCAACATATGCTGAAGGAAAAAGGTAAGAAAATTTGCACAGATCTTCAAGAATCAAAAAATCTGCAAAAATGTTTAAGATAAAATCAGCAAAAATTTCTAAAGAAAATTCTGTGAAATATTTCAGTTATATATTTATACATATTACTTTTCAGTTGTATAATATAATTTATATTTTATTAATTTTATTAATTACAGTCAAATATATTTACAGATTAAAAACTAATTTACATGATATTATTAAATATAAAAAAACTAAGTTTCTATTCTTTGATTTTTTTCTTTACATGTTATTAATAGTTTGGACATACTAGTTCCAGTTGGTTCAATTTCAACAAACAACTATTAAATATCTGACAAAATCTATAAACAAAAAATTCAAAGTTTTGCAATTAAAAGTTATGAAATATACTCAATTCCAGCATATCCAGATATCCAATGTTTGTATTTCTGATTTCCAAAACCCAAAACCTATAAAAAAAAGAAATGTTAGTAAAATATCATTTAAAAACAAAATATTTCAAAGTTTTAGTCTTATATAACCTAACACTTTAGAAATCTATAAATAAAAATTGAAAAGTTATTAATGTTTTGTTAAAAAAATATAAACAAGAAGAAATTTGAAGCATTACCTTTGAATCTGCAACACCAACTCCAAAAACCTACAAAAAAAAAAAGAAATGAAGTTCTTAAAAAATGCATAAAAAAAATTTTAAAAGTATATTATTTTCAAAATCCTCAATATTCTCTTCCAAACCTATAAAGAAAAGTAAACAAAATGTTAGTTATTAATGTTTTATATTAAACAATAAAAAAAAAGAAAATTTTAAAGGTATTTATTTACCTTTAAAATTCTGCAATACTCACGTTCATAACCTACAAAGAAAAAAACAAACATTAGTAAAAAAAAATTAAAGATATTATACCATTGAAATCCTATAATCCATTCAGAAGAACCTACAAAAAAAAATAATGAAATGTTAGTTAGTAACATTTTGTTAAAAACAAAAAAAAATATTTTTTAAAGCTAACTTTTGAAATTCATAACACCAATGTCTGGAAACCAATAAAGAAAAAAAACAGAAATGTTAGTTTAATGTTTCATTAAAAAAATAATAAAAAAAAATATTTTTAAAGTATTTATTTACCTTCAAAGTTCCCTTATATCACATTAGAAAAAATCTATAAAGAAAGAAAAATAAATGTTAGTTATTAATGTTTTGCTAAATACAATAAAAGAAAGTTTTGAAGCTTACCTTTAAAATCTTGTATATTCATGTCATGAGACCTAAAAAAGAATATCAAAATCCTAAATTACTTAATTCTGGAATCTACAAAACAAAAAATAAACAAAATATTAGAAACAATCATTAAAAAAAAAACCTTTAAAAATGAAGGTAAATTTATCTTCGAAATCCTGAGAATCCACTTTTACAAAAAAAAATGAAATGTTAGTTATTAACATTTCATTAAAAAAAAAATAATAAATACCTTTGAAATACCACCCAGAAGAATCTATAAAAGAAAAGAAAAGAAACATTAATAAAACATTTCATTAAAAAAACAAAGTAGATAACCTTAATAAACCTTCAATTTCAAAGTCAAAGAAGTCAAATCTGAAGCCAAAGTCCTACAAAAAAAGTAAGAAATGTTACATTGGTAATGTTTCTTTAATGAAAAAAAATTATATATCTTCTGATATAAACCTTTGAAGTCCAAGAAGTCAAATCTGAAGCTGAAGTCCTACAAAAAAGAAAAAATATTATGTTAGTAATGTTTCTTTAATAAAAAAAAATTATATCTTCTTTGATATAAACTTCAAAGTTCAAGTCAAATCCTAAAGACCCAAACTTACAAGAAAAAAAGAATAAAGAATATTAGTAATGTTCATTAAATAAAAAAAAAGATATAATTTCAAAGTTATTACCTTTGAAATGGGGAGTTCAGAATTTACATTTCAACTTCCAAACCTAAATAAAAAGAATAAAGAATATTAGTAAATAATCATTTAATAAAAAAACAAACAAAAAAATTTTGAAGCTATTATCTTCAAAACGGGAGTTTGGTATTATACTTCAGTTTTCTGAAACCTAAAAAAAACAAAAAGAACATTAGTAAATGTTCATTTAATAAAAAAAATAAACAAAAAATTTTGAAGCTATTACCTTCAAAACGGGAGTTTGGAATTATACTTCAGTTTTCTGAAACCTAAAGAAAAACAAAAAGAATGTTAGTATACGTTCATTTAATAAAAAAAAACAAAAAATTTTGGACTTACCTTCAAAATGGGAGTCTGAATCATACTTCAGTTTTCTAGAACTTAAAGAAAAACAAAAAAAAACATTAGTAAATATTCATTTTAAAAAAAAAATAAACAAAAAAATTTCAAGGTCTTACCTTCAAAATGGAAGTTCAGAGCTGTACTTCAGTTTTCTGAAACCTAAAGAAAAATAAAAGAATGTTAATAAATGTTCATTTAATAAAAAAAATAAACAATAAAATTTTGAAGTAATTACCTTCAAAATGGGAGTCCAGAGCCATATTTTAGTTTTCTAAAATCTAAAAAAATACAAAAAGAACATTGGTAAATTTTTATTAAATAAAAAAAATATATATTTATTTATCTTTGAAAGTAAAGTTCAGAGATAATGAGAGGAGTTCGGAGTCCTGCAAAAAAAAATCAAAAAAAAAGAAAAAAATCTGCATGCCGCAGATTAAACATGAAGTTTGGAGACCTTACCAATTTTATCTAAAACTTCGAAACCTAAATTTAAAATAGTTTAACTGAAGTTTATCAGAATAAAAAAAACTTTCAAAAATTTTTGCGCAAAGTTTTTAACAAATTTGCAATATCGGAGATTATTTAGATTTTTCTAAAAACTTTACTAAAAAAATTTGAAGAAAATTATTTGAAGAACTGTGCAGATATTTATCAAAAATACATAAAAAAAAGCAGAAATCTGCAAATTTTGTAGATTTCTGCAATTCTGGACCTCTAAAACTTTCCCAATGTTTAAATAATCAGAATTAGTAATCATAAAACAATAATTAATAAAATTATTGTTTAAATAGCTATAAATATAAATGATGTATTTCAAAAAAAAAAATCCAAAAAAAAAATAATCAAAAAAATTTGTTAAAAATGACATTTCATATCTTTAGAGTTTTAAAAGTATAAGTCTTACTGCATAATCATAAATCTATAATTGATTTATTATCCAATAATAATGAAGATCAATCAATTCAACAATCCAATTCTTATTGATTCAATTACTTCAGATATTTCCTTTTTGGATTCTATTAGAAAAATTTAATATATTAAAAAATAAGTTTGAGCTTTATATTCTTACTCAATATTCATGTTTACTATGTTCATATTGTGAATGAATGATCTATCCAGAAAAATCTTAATGGATTAGAAAAAATGATAGCATCATTTATCCATTAATTAGAGGTTATCTAAATTTATCCTTTACTTTTAATCCAAATCCTCCTAATAATAGAATACCTGTTTGTGATGCCTGTTACAAAAATCTATTTAGAAATTACTCTCCTTATTTACATCCAACACCACCAGAAATTGAAAATATACCTTTATGGAAAAGAAAATATCTTTCTCCTATATTTTTACATTCATCTTTAGAAAGAACTTCTGATATGAATAATTATATAACATATCAATCTTTTGTTGACAATATGGGATATTCCAAAAACTATAGGTCATTAACATTATATTCTAGAATGCTAGGTGCATTTTTAGAGAATTATGAATCAAATCCTAATGACAGAAATCATAATTGGTTTGATATTTCACTTGTGAATGGTATTAACTGGTTGCATAATAATAATCCTTATATTTCAAGCTATTCAAATTTATTTTCAAATCAAAATTACATTCCAACCTTTTCAACTGCAACTCATATTTCTGATAATGATAATGCTCCTCCATTTAGATATGGTGATATAGTTATTTCTCATATGAATTTTCCTAATGAAGTTCATAATGAAGATGCACATTATACAAGATTAATGGCTGGATTTCATCATAATAATGTTGAAACAAATTCTCTTCCAATACCAATTAATCATCCAGATCTTAAAGCCTTATTATTTCCTGATTTATTTCCTGATGGCCATGGTCATTATCAAGAGATAATTTCTAATTTAACTACTTGACAATCAAGAATTGATACATATGGAAAATATATTAAACACAGATTATTAAATATTGATTATTGATTTAGATTACATTACTATTGGCCAGCTTGGTCATATTTACAACTTGAAAAATTATGAAATCATCAAAATACACAGCATATATTATGCTAACAAAATGCTAATACTTATTATCATCCTCCTACTGCCATTGAAATAATTGAATAAAGCTCATATGCAGTAAGATATAAATATAATGAAGAAAAAACCATATCTTTACCTACTTTTATTAGAACTGGTGATAATATTTTCAAAGAAAATTAATGCATTTAAATAGCATGATAGCAGGATTGGAATTACCTACTATATTTATAACTTTGCCAATGGCTGAATCATCATGAATAGATCTTCATAATATATTAAGTAGAACAGATAATTATGATACTATTCCAACCAATCATCCTTTACATACTACATTACATTTTATTCATAGATTGCAATCTCTTAAACAATTAATTTGAAAAGATCTGATATAAGTGAATGGGAAACTTATCCCCATTTTTTTGAAAGAATTGAATTTCAAAACAGAGGAGCAACCCATACACATGGTGTATATTGGACTACCAAATCAATTGAAGAAATGATAAATAATAATACTATTAGATCAGATGTTCCAGATCCTAATCTTGAACTTGAGTTGTACTATTTGGTAATGACTTATCAAATTCATACTTGCAATGCCAAGTGTGGTGGACCAGTTCCTTCAGGAGAAAGATGTAAAAAAGGATTTCCAAAACCATATTCATCATGTACTTATTATGATAATGAGTCTTTTCATTATACATACCATTGTATTAACCAACTTGATAGATGGGTTGTACCTTATCATGCTCCAACATTACTTATTTGGAAAGCTCATATGAATGCTCAATATGTAACTGATAGAGATTTAGCAGGCTATATTAATAAGTATATTGCAAAACCTGAACTATCTCACTTATTTAATGTTCAAAAAGGTAATCTTTATTATGAATATGTTTATGCAAGAAGATTGGATTCAATTGAATTAATGTTTCTATTACTTGGTGAAAAAATTTGCAACTTTTCTGTTCAAGTATTGTACCTTACTACAGATCCTCCTTCAACATGTTCTAAAGCTATTATGTCTATATCATTAATAGACCTTAATGATAATGATCCTTACTGGAAAGATCGTATTGAAAAATATTTTGCCAGGCCTAATAATGAAATATTTAATAATATGACCTATAGAGAATATTATGAAAAATATAATATTTATGGTACATTTAATGGATCATCAAGAAGAAATATTTATACTGATGGTTTAGGCAATTATGTTATCAAAAGAATTATACCTATATTAGCAAGAATTTGCCATTTATCTATTGAGTATGGAGAATTATATTTTTATCAGCAGCTTCTTCTTTCTTTACTATGCCATTCAGAAGATGAATTAAAAGGAAATTATAATACTTACAAAGATCATTTTATTGCAAGATTTCCTGAAAGATTTGCAGAAGCTTTAGAGCAAAGTCATAGATCTTAGCATTTGCAGACTATGCATATGATGAATCAATTTTAACGCATTAATTGAAGAACTTTTTTCCTCATTGCAACAGATATTAACTGATGATATTCAAAAGATAATTCACATGCAAATTAATTCTATTAAATTGCTTAAACAATCAATTTTAGCTATACTTATATAGTTATATTTGATCTTCCTACTAGTTAATATTATTGCATGCAAACCATAAAAAATTATTTAGGTCCAAGAGATGGCCAACATTATCCTTATTTTATCATTACTGGTACAGCTGGAAATGGAAAAACATTCATAATTAATTTTATAATTAATGAATTAAGCAATAATTACAATCACCAAGAATATTTATTAATGGCTCCAACAGGAGTAGCAGCCCAAAACATGGGAGGTTATACTATTCATTCATTATTAAGAATACATTCATATGGATCTTCATATCAAACTTTGGCATTTTCAGATCCACAATTTTATCAGCAACTTAGACAATAATAATTGATGAAATATCCATGGTTTCATCCACTTTATTTAATTATATTTCCCAAATGTTTTCCTATATACATCATAATACCCAACCATTTGGAGGAATTAATGTTATAGTTCTTGATGATCTTGCACAGCTTCCACCTGTTGAAAATATCCCAGTATATAAATCATCTGTATGGAAAGTATTCTATCCATTATTTTTATGTGAATTTCAAAGGCAAAATCAGGATCCAGATTATACAAACTTCCTCAAAATATTAGACTGGGCAATATAGATGATTTTACTCGGAATATGCTGCAAGATAAACTTAACCAAATAATTAATACATCATCAAATAATAATTTAAATTTACTAAACACAACACATATAATTGGATATAAAGAAATGGCTAAACAGATTAATCAAATGACATGCAGCTTGCTTCCAGTTGAAAATGAGAAATATTTAATTTCCAATTCCATTGATATAATAAATGGAAAAGTATTAAATGACAAATATACTTCTGCACTAATAAAACAAAAGACCAATTTACCATCAACTGTATATTTACAAGTTGGTACTAGAATTATGTTTCTGAACAACTCTCAATATAAACACAAAATATGTAATGGAACAATTGGAGTAATTACAGATATAGATATTGAATCACAAGAAGTTAGGTGTGCATTTTGTGTACAAAATGCAATTGTAGATATAGCAGTGAAAAAGTATACTTTTTCATTTATTATCAATGGAGCACCTGCAAGTAGAACACAATTTCCATTAATTAATGCTTTTGCTCTTACAGTTCATAAAGTTCAGGGTTTAACATTACCTGATATATCACTTAATTTAGATTTTCAAATATTTGAAAAGAGACAAGCTTATGTAGCAATAAGCAAGTGCAGCTATACTTTCCAGCAAAATAAAATCAATTATGTCAGTCATAATTTTTACTAATAAAACATATGAATTATGTCAAATTACATCATCGTATTATGTCAGTCATAATTCAAAAAAAATTATTTTGCAGGGAAGTATAGGTGCAGCAATTGGAATAATGTTAAAATCAAATCCCTAAGTATGGATGCATTTGCTGTTGATAAATCAATGATTAAAGAATATGAAAGATTAGAAACAATAGTATCCACTTTATTACCTCTCTCCAGATCATTACTGGCAGATTTATAATTAAACATCTTTAATTAACAAATTAATGATACTAAGTAAATAAAAATTAAAATTTGTTAAAAAACAATAAGTCACCTGTGGTGATGCAGTTGCCGCACCTACAACTTCTCTAGTTTACAAGATAATAATAATATTTTTTTCATAACACGTAGTTCATATTATCTTATAATCTTGTTTTATTTTTTTGTTATGATAATGTTTATTATTTAATTAATAAAATAATTCAAAAATGTTGGGATGAAATTCCAGAAAATCGTCCAACTATTGAAGAATTGGATAGAAGTACCAGAATTAATATATAATCTTACTCCAATTACAAAAATAGTATCAAAAACACAAATATATGAAATACATCCTCAAGCAATTTACACAAGGTTGACTTCTTAATTTATCAATTTACCTGAACATATAAATTGTTTAAATCAGGAAGGATTTGATAACATGAAATTATAACTTTCAATTTTTAATGATAGCAACCTATTTACAAAAGCCAGAGAATATTATTTTCAAAAAATGACTAAGCCAAAAGAAAATAATTACGATTCTACAGTTTATATTAAAATAGAAAATCCAGAAGGAATTGAGTATGAAGAAAACCATCTGATTATTGTTAACGGTAAGTTGGACTCTCCCTCTATTTGTGTTAAATCAATTATCCTTGCTGAACCTAACCTTAAGTATCAATAAAGATAAAGTAGAAAAGTGTCTTGGAGAGTCCACATGAGATGCTATTGATGATATTTGTGAGATCATTGGAAAGTGGCAAGAAAGAGTTGTGAACAGATATAATGGAAAATTTATAGTTATAGTGAATTCCATTACCTTCTCTTTGATGTGAAATCGAGTGTTGAAAATGGCGACGATAGGATGAAAAATAACCTTAAAAAGGTAATAAAAGAACTCGGAAATATCAAATATCATGAATTACAAACAATAAATATCTACAAAAAAAAGTCAGAATTAAGATGGCTCACAAAAAAAAATGGGAACCTGAGAAAAAAATAAAAGACAACGCAAAGAGGCTCTTGAGCGTATTAAAGTAGCTACAAAAATTGGGACTAATCTGGAGTGTTTGAACTCTGTGTTGGAAAAGTGTGTCAAGAATTTATATATTTAATACATAACAGTCGCTGTGCGTGTTGTAGATCATAACAGTTACCAGCGTAGTGTCAATTACTAATTACGAATCTTGTACAAAATTAGCACTAAATAAAAATTTTTAATATATTTCAAATTTGTTATCGGTCAAAGACTTCGAGAAAATATAACTTTTTTTATAATACATTAAAAGTATGACTTTTGAACTTTCAAATGACATTAATTTTATTAGAGTATCTCGCTTTCTTAAGGGGCAATCCATTCACGTTCTACAACATCAAGTGTTACTAAAAATACTATTATCATAGTTGTTGTTACTACTGTTACTACGTTTCCATACAATGATAGTTATCTCTAGATTCACATTTTACTACGAATTGTCCCTTAAGTATTTTAATATATAAGTTTTTTTGACCTTCCTTCTGTCAATATTGGTTCTTTTCAAAAGTTTTTTACGTAAAGCATCAAGCGTTAATATAGGTATATTATTGTTAAATTTGTTTTGAAATTTATATGTATGTTATTGAGAAATTTCTTTTTATTATTCTCACACCTACTTGACTACAATTCACCATAATTTTTTCTAATTCTGTTCATCATATCTTCAACAAATGGATTACCTTTGAGCTCTTCATAAAAATATTCACACACAAGTTTTTCGTAATCTAAATTAGGATCATATTTTGATGCGACAGGTGAACGATTATCATCATCCAACGTCGAGGCTGGATTGTTAGGGTTAGAATTCCCATCGATTTTTGCTTTGATGAAGAATGAAAATATATTAATACGAGCAATGAAAATTTTGAAACAATTCATAATAAATAATATTGGCTATATGAAGGAAAATACTATTTCAAATATCTCACCAGAACCAGAATTCTTTAGCTCATTTTCATACGTTTCGTTCTTATAGGTCTCCTTGTCTTGTAAGGTATAAAAAATTAAATGAAAATAATTCGACTAAAGTGAATAATAGTATAATCTCTTTCAAATATCTCACCAGAATTATTCAACGTTTCTTCATCACTCCCCTGGTCTTGTAAGAGTCGACGAAGAATAATGCGCATAATGTGAATAACAGTATAGTCCTTTTTACGGTCTTGCCACATAATATAATCACGAACAGCGTAGACTCCTAAAAATGTCATAATAATCAATGATAATTTTTTAGGCCTCAAGAGGTCCCTAACGATACGTTTAATGTTTGGAACGCCCACAAATGCCAATATAATAATAATAATTGGTAATTTTTTAGAATTTAAGACAACCCTAACTATACTTTTAATATTTAGAATATCTGTTCTGTTTGGTGAATTTTTTTCATTTGTGTGTTCGCTAAGAACTTTGGGATCCTCCCATGCGTCATTTTTATTTTTTTGTGTATCTATTTTACTTGGTAAATTTTTTTTGTTTGTGTATTCGCTAGAAAGTTTGAACCCTTCTCTTGCATCAATTTTGGTTTTTGGGGTTGCTCGATGCATTATTTCAGGTAAAGAGTCCAACTGCTATGTACCATATTAATAGATTATTAATGCCTAAGCACGCTTGTTGCCATAAATAGCAAACAAGGCTGAATTTGTCAAACCAATTACTCCGAATGAACAAATAAATCGTAAATTTGCGTAGTTTCGAATAATTTTGCCATATTGACTGGGAATGACTGCAAAAAAATAAATCGCGATAGCGTAATTATGGTTGGGATTTAGAACAACATAGAAGGAATGTAGAAATGTTATAAAGAGTACGATACCCAACCATGTTTATATGGGTAACAAAAGTGTACGAATCTCAACCATGACTGTAATAATTACCAGACTATGCGAGAGATATAATGAGGAAGTGGGCATCGGGTTGTTGAGCAGAAGTCAAGAGCGAGTATGAACGAAAGCTTTTATACCATAGCAGGCTATATTTGTATTAAACTTATGTGTAGAGTGGGACTACTTTGTAACAAATCTCCTCATCAATGCGAAGCCCTCCAAGGGACTCTCTTAAGGTCGCTGACATGCATGACCGTCGTTACGTAGAAACACACTAGAATCTTCATAAGTACTGTACTTTTGTGGCAATTTTTGTACTTATATAATTCCAAATAAAAATATATTATATATCTTTTTATTATGGAGACAGAGGGTGAAATAGCTGAATTAAATGAGGACGAGATAGAACAATATGTGTGTAATAAATTCAAGAGACTAAATGCTTCATTCCTCGAAGCATCTAAAAAAGTGGAGGAACACAACATTAGTGAAATATTCAAGGAGGCAATGAAAGATCCATACAAAAAATGAGATACGAATAAAGAAAAAAAAGAATGCTACGATTGATTCAATGATCTGTTATAGGTGATGATTATTTTTTTTTGTCATACAATATCATAATACCCAAATCCTCCCATATAAATATTTGTAGACATAATGCAGTGTATTCCCAAATTTTAGTTGCGACATTTCTAATAACATTTGAGGTATATTATTTTCACTAGATATATTTTCACTTTGTTTATACGATAGAGATAATTTATTCTACCACTCAGTTTATAACTAAAATATATTAATTATGATGTAGTGAGGTGTAGCTACTAAAGTAGTGTAACGAGGAATAATGTTTAGCGAAACTACTATCTGCATCACGAAGCTATGGCAAGGAGGTATATCTAATTGGGAAGTCAAAATTAATAGGACGGAGTCCAATTCAGAAGTCTAATCTTGGAGAAAGAATACTAAGATGAATGAAATAGTGGATAATTTGGAAAACATGCTACGCCAATACTCCTATGACCTAAAAACTATAGAATCCGTTAGTGGCCACTTATACGAAACGGCCTTGAGGCACGAAAAATCCAGTGCGAAGCATGTTCTCCGATCAAAAAAAATATGGCTACAAATACTTAGGACTATTTCAAAATAAGTGAATTATATGGTGTTTTCTCTAGCATTACCAAATAAAAATCACAAGGGAAAGGAATACTAGTCAAATTCATGTATTTATTTAGAATTATGTCATGATACGTTTCTAGGATAACAATATATATCAAAATTTTCTTTTCCCATTTTATCAAGGATAAATATATTCTTTAGATATGTTCCCCGTAGGAACAATACTATTGAACACAGAGATTTTAAAAGAATATTTCTATTGAATTATGCCAAATCGCAAAAACACTTGGGTAATATTTTTTGTTACTTCTATCGTTATTTTATTCTATAACGGGGTGGGGTGATATTAACTAAGTTATATACAAGTGATGATTTTTTGTTAGTTGTAATGTCTAAACAATGACTAGTGAAATAATGACACGTATCCATAACCAATTCTGATTCCTTCGTAATATTTTCTTCGCATTATTGCTGGATTGAATATTGATTTTGAATAACACAAAAATTATGATCACTATTTGGTAAAATTCATAGGTATGGAATCAAGTTGCGCAACAATGTTTCCTTTGGAAACAGATTTCATCTATTTATCATTTAGTGGTCTTTGCTTATAATTAATATTACTTGTTAGATTACTGGTCGCTCAAAGTTGGATCTTTCAGGTACAACGGACTTGAGGAACTCAAGGCAGTCAATAGCTAGTTTAATAGGAATAAAAAAGTAATTTGATGGTTGGTCTAATATATATTACATCATTTTACCACATGAATTGGTCAAAAAAGATTTAGTTGTTGCATAAATATAAATGGTTTAAATTATAATTTACGTTGTCATAACTGGTAGGAAAAGAGAGATAAAAAAATATTAAATAACAATAATTTTTGTAACATTTATCCTAATAAATTAATAAATAGACTTTTACTATCTGGCTTCTTAATTGGGATATTTAATCTTCTCATGCATAATATGAAATTTTAAGTCAAGATCTCTAAATAAACTTAATGAAAATCATCTTATTAAGTTCAGTTAATATTGTATTTAGACAAGAGTAAATATTTTTACACGTATTTTAACATGCTTAATTTCTATATTATAACGAAAAATTTTTTAAACATATGTCTAGTTTTCCTATTAGTAATATAAATATAGTAAAAAAAATATATTAAAAAATCTAATAATTCAGAAGCAAATCTGTAATAGTTTATGTACAATAAATAAGCAATTTGAAGAATTCCATAAGATTCTTTTGTAAAAATACATCTTTATTGAAAAACTTTTAAATTCAGCAGATTAATGTTTGAATTTTAAGTTCATCTACTATCATTAAAAATTTTCATAATTCAAAACCTTGTAAATTTGTCAAATCAACTTTCCTAGTAAGTCTAAACATAAGAGGAAAAAAAAAACATTTGGAGAAATGTTTGATTTTAAGAATATGTATGGTAAATATCTAGAAAATACTTAGAAATATATGAAAACCACAAACACTTTATACCAAAAATTTTATCAATTTCAATAATTTTAAAAACCCCTATAATTGTAACTTTTGTTAAACTTTGATTCTGATTACTTGATGAATCATAAACCCATAAATAAAATTTTAATAGTTATAATATTTATACTGGTTAAATAAAAATCACTATAATTGCTTCTATGAAAAAATTTAATTTTTATAAATTTACCAAATTGTTAGATAATTCAATATTATCATTTATACATAATACCTAAATATTAAATAATTTATTATTGTACATCATGTTAATTTTACAAAACTTTTTCTGAACCAAATTTTTGGTTTGAGAACAGTTTATATATTACTTTAGATTAAAAGCAAGTCAATAAAGTCAATAAGTCAATAGTTTAATATTTTTATCTAATAATGTATCAAAAATATTATTAATTCAGTAAATATTAATATTTAACTAGTTGTCAGCTTTTAGATACTCGACTTTACTTCAACCAAAGACCTCTCTACCTGTCCCATACCTGTCCCCCCATCTGTCCTATAAACTATACTCTAAAACTAATCAGAAAGAATAACAAAAGGAAAAAGAAGAGTTGAAACAGATAGAACAGATGGGACAGATAAATTTAGCAAAAAGTATATTGAAAGACCATTTCATAGTTATTTCATAGTTTTCATTTTAGGGTATCAAATCCATCCCAATTGACCTGATTTGTTCTATACACAAAAAATGTATGAGAAAATTTGCCCTATACTCAGAAAGAATTATTAATCTCCTGAAAGTGTGATATAGGGGCTTTTGATCCAATAACTATCAAGCATAACTTGGGTCAGGTTTTTGATTGCGAACTTCTTCGCAAGTTCTCAGTCGGTTTTAGTATCATTAAAATGCTCTCGAATTGCTCTTTTAAAGTCTAAATCAATATAATCCGATCACTGGTTCACGAATTATCAAGCGTCAAATTTCTACTATTTTTTTCGGCCAAAGTTAATTCATAACTCCAGCCAGAAACTAGAAATTTAAAGTTATTGTAAATTTAGATAATAATCATTTAACAGAATGTCGAAAAGCTTGCTTGACCTTTTTTATAATAAATTGGTTCAATAATCTGGCCACCAATTTTTCAATTTTTCACGATTTAGTAAGTCATAAGTATCAATTTATTTATTAGTAGAAAGCTAAAAAAAAAAAAAAAATAATAATAATCCTAAAATTTACATTGGAAAAATTAAAATAGAAATCAATTTTTATAATTTTGCATGATTTTAATTGTTTTTCTGAAAGCTTCAATCACAATTAAAGTCACAGTATATCAATTCTGTAGCTTTAATTGCAAATTTGAATTCAACATTATAATAAGCATTTTAATTTGAAAATAATGATATTAGAATGATCATACAAAATTTAAAATATTTTTAGAAAATATTAAGACAACATTTAAATAATAGTTTTAATTCATAGAATTGAAAAGATAAATTGAAAATTTTATTAATTATTGCATACGATCTTAAAGAAATTCATATTAAAGGATTAATTTATTATGATTTTCATTGTTTTTGGATTATACCGACCAATACATGTAAAACCTCATCAAAATGATGATTGAGGCCAAAGTCTAATCATGAAATTCCTCAACTAATTTTAGATATTATTAATCAATGTTATCCTAATGCAGAAAAAATAAGGAAATTATTAATAAATTCACATAACCATTTTTATGATTCAGTAATCTATAAACAAGCTAAAGTAGCAAATATTAATAAAAAGTTATCTTCTTTAACAACAGATACTCTTTCATACACTACACATTCTCAAGAATAGACTTTTAGATTATAAAATCTTTCAGAAACAAAAAATGCTTATGATAATTTATTAATAATATTTATTATAAATGGATTTAATAAGCCATAGTGGAACTTTAGATTATGGATGAATTATATAACAACTGTAACATGTTGACATACTAAAATTTGCAAAGGTAGAAAATTAAAGTTCTTAGACAAATTAACGAAATTTTTATTTAATATAATTCAATCATATTTTTTTTTATAAAATCAAGAATACAAATTTGATGAGATGATGTCAAGATTTTTTCTGGCTCATTTGACTTATCTGCTATAAACTATCACTATGGATGATTTTGATTGGATAATATATTTTTTATTTCGTTTATTATCCTATTACTTTACTTTCAATTTTCAACCTATTTATTTAACTATTTATTCAGCTTTGAATTATTATTCATGTTTTATTCTATTTATTTTCTTTTATTCTTCTATTTAAAAAATTTGCTTTCCTTGGTTGATCGTTTGAAAAGTGTCTTACTGCACATGTTGAACATGTTGATCTGAATATTAGGTCACTAATATTAATACAAAGTACGCCAGTACGCCAATTAAAAAATATTTGTAATGATATATAATACGAATAAACCATTACAAATAAAAAACATTATGTAATAATCATTGATTAACACATAAATATTTTTTTTTAAATAAATTAAGAAATTGATGGAATGAGTCACTTATTATTGTATAATTATTAATTTTGACTTATTTTATATGTTATTAATATATTTAATTATATAAATACCACCTTTTTTTTTAATATTTCTTATTATTTTTCATACTTTCTAATACGTATTTCTGATTATATTATTATTTTCTCTTTAATCCTTTTAAAAACTACCCTTAAACTCCCTCTTATCTTCCTTATACTGTATATAGAGGTCTTCCTCGTATCAGGCAAGGAAAACCAGTCAGATAGTCGAGTATCTCCTAACTGGCTAGTTGGTTTAGATTAGAACTTCCCTCTTACTCTCTTTACTTATTTCAAAAATCCAGTAACTCTAAGTATACCAAAAATCCTAAAGTTGTACAAGTTACCAGTTGAAATACCAAAGAATAGCCGTAAAACACTAAAACTGAAATCAGCTTTTCCTAAAAAGAAGATAATTAAAGATAAACGATAGGATATTATGAAATTGACAAAACGAAACTGTTAGAATGTAATGATGGAATAATCAAAGAAAGAAACGGGTTATTAATGGAAAATAGGAAACAAAATACATAAAACAGAAAAATAGAAGGTGCAGTGGTCATATTAGACCTTTTAAATAGTAAAGATAAAAGAATATACAGATAATACAAATATACAATCTGGAAAGCAACTACTAAAATTAAAAAAATGGATAATAAATAATTAATAAAAACTAATGAAATCATCGAGAATGAAAACTTCAATGAAAATGAATGAGGAGAAAGCTAAAAACAGGAATGCATAGGAAAAAAAAGAAAGAACAATTTGAGAAAAGTATATAAATGAAGAAAATTATAATATGGAGTATCAGGACAATTGGGGATCACTTATGAAGTGTGAAAAAAAGTGAGAATTAATGAGATAATAACGAATACAATAATTGAATACAAAAAATGAACTTGAAAAAAGGAACAGTATAGCCAAGAAATAAAATGGGGATAATTTAAAATTAACAAGTTCTATAATGTCAATTGAAACATACTGTATGAAAACTAATTTGGAACAATGATGTGATAAGTTACGATTAGAAAAAAATAATGATATAAATTAGAATAAACAATAAAAAAAAACAAACATGAATAATGAAATAAAATAGAAAAGAATATAAGAAAAATTAGAAAATGAAAAAAGTATAACAAAATGATATAAATAGAGAATATTAAACAATGTTAGAAATTGTTAATAGAATCGGAAAAAAACATTAATAAAATTAATTTAGATTAGTTAAAATAGAATAGATTTTAAAGACATTTAATTAAACTGAAAAGTTTTTAATTCTTAGAATAATCAAATGAACAATTAATAATTGCGAAAAAACATTCATTTACTGTATTTAATAAAATATCGTTAAAACATTTAAAATTATTTTATTTTATTAAAATAATTAATATAAATTAATTACTATTTTATATTATTTTGGATCGATTTGGACAACAATTTAATGAGTAATCCATATCAGAAAAGATAAATGAGAACAAGCACGGGATAGTTTTAAATATTTATATACGTTATATCAACATAAGACAAAGCTGAAGCAATTATAGTTGTAGAAAAATGAGTTATACCTTACTTTCACCATTCTTTGTGAAAAATGTAGTGAACTATCCCCCTCCATCCCCCATATTTTTTAGTATTGTTGTAGCCCAAACACTACCATGTCCCAAATCAAACTTGGGAAAACCTTATATCCGAAACTTGACCATGTCCCAAACTAACCCAGTCTTAAATGGTAGTTTGNGACGTCTTAAACATTTAAAATTTACTAGTTTTGTTTGGGATATGGTTAAATTTCGGACATAGGATTGTCCCAAGTTTGATTTGGGATATCCCAAGTCGGATTCGGGATATGGTTACGTTTGGGCTACAACAGTATCATAATATTGGAAATTTCTTTTTACTTTGTTAATAATATCATATAAAAGTTGAAATCACAAATCATTTTAGCGTGATGTGATTACTATGATTAAACTAATGTTTATTCGTTCACCCAAATAATAAAATAATACCTCACTCACGCTGCCTAACTTCTCCATCTTTATATGATATTCACCACTTTAAACATTTTTTTATAATGCAGTTAAAGATATGCTTACAATTTCATAGAAGTGAATCACAAGTAAAAACTTTAAAATGGAGCCCTTTTCTGATGGGCTTTTTATTATTTTATTCTATAATGAACAAACTTTTCAATATTCTCCAGTGAATAGAATATATACTTGTAGGACTGGGATATGATAATAAAAACTGGAGTAGCAAAATGCGGCGGACAGGAACATGTGCATATGTTTTCTATAATGTTACTTTTTGTTAGAAAGAACGTGTGTACAAAGATTCTAATATGCAGTTACGTTGTGATTCAATGTGCTTTGAATTTAATATTGATGTAAGAGATTTTGTAGAAGGTAATTTATCTATGTACAGTCGTCCCCCTATATAATCACACCCCTCAGGACTGAAAAAAAAGGTGTGATTATAAAAAACCTATATGATGTAACTATAGAGGAGGTTTTTTAATAATATTATTAGTAACTTGGGCCAAGCATAAATGTGCTTATAAGGGGTGTGACTAAACAGGGGGTGCCTATAGAGGGGGACGACTGTATAATAATTTATAGAGGAGATTATCTCAAGCAAAAAAAAATCAGTGCTACAAAATTTTAATTATGAATAGATTTAATTGAAATTGTATCAATAAAGTAAGATTGTTTTTTTGTTGACAGAGAAATAAAAATAAAAAAATGTTATATATAAATTTACATTAATTATTTTTCAGTTACAATAAAAAATTAGAGTAGTTACAAGAAAGTTCACGATACCACCATATATTTTATCATCCTTTCGCATTATTTCACCTAAAAATTTATTGACAACACCATTAATAGGAAGAAATGCATGATTTATATTCTAGGTTTTAATTTCGTGTATCTGATATACAGTAATAGTTGCCGGTTTTCATAACAGAGAATACAGGTTTTTTGATTTCCTTTCACTTCCTCCAAAAAATAATCGTACCTAAATTAAGAGTATAATAACAAGTTAATTACCTGTTGATAATTCTTCTTTCTATACTTGATGTTGAAAAGTGCCGCAGATATCGCATAAATTGAGGCAAATGCTGAGCAAGTACATGAATCTATGGAGTAACACCTGTGCGCAGATACATTCCTTGTTTTAAGATAACTTTGAAGATAGACACCTGACGCTCCAAGTCATAATATATGCCCAAATCAAAAAATAATTACTATATAAGGGGTCGTCTAAAGCGGTGTAAATCGCCCGATTTAGACAGATTTTTGGCCAGTATTACGGCATTAAGAAATTACAATGTGACAAATAATTGTGTGACAAATAGGTTCACCGAAAAATTCTGTCCAGGATACTTAATAAAAATGAGAAGTGGAGGGCGTGACACAGGTGAAAATATTTTTGTTATGATCACGTGATTTGCCTGCTTTAGACGTCCCTATATATTGTTGGGTATGTCTTAAGGCATTATAGAAACGGGCCGTGGATCAATTATAAAATAGTCTTATGAACCAGTCCAGGACCGATCCAAAGACTGGTCTTTGGTCTGAATTCATGTGGCTACATATCAATTACTGCTTTATAATAAAGTTTAAACAATATTAAAATTAATTTATAGTTTAAATAGAGTAATTAAAGACCTACAGTGTCTTGCTAATCAATGATTCTAGCCAGATTTTTAATCCTAGCAATTCTATTGGATTAAAAATATAGTGTATATAATATCAGTCAAATCCTGGACCAAAGACTGTAACCAGGACCATCACAGGACCATCTTCTGTTAGGAATGATCCAACTCTAGCTGGAATATACATTTATATTTAAATTTTGGGCAGTCCAGGCTTCAAAATTTAGCCAAATGCAGGCCTCTAGTATATAGCTGGAGAAAGTAATTGAAATGGAATGATTTATCCATTATTAGATGGAATAAAACTTCTTAACAATAGGTTATTTGAATAAGAATTATATTGCAAGAGCTAATCACTAAGAAGAAATGGTGTTTACATGTATTCTGCCTTTATGCATCATTTGGAATAGGCCAGTTGACAGATAAGAGATACTGCAAACCTAAGATTCATAAAGTCAAATGGTAATTTGTTTTAATTGCTAGCAATTGATTCAAGTTAATAATATAAAGCCAAAGAAAGAATATGCTATTTCTAAATATATAGATATATCAAAATAGTCAAACCAGCAGATTTGATAAAATATCATTGGTATTGTTTATGCTCTAAAGCCAAAATTCAAGATGGGAGTGCACATCTTATTCAAAATGCTTATCAGAATTAAAGGAAGAGCCTATATTATTGGTAAAACAAGTCTGAAAAGTGGTGAAAAATAATAATACTTCTAAGGAAAGGAAGTTTCTACATATGCCCTATGAAAAAAGAATTTCCAGAAATTGTCATCAAAATTGCCCAGGTGCGTCTGGAAAATGTCTGGAAAACTGCAATATTCCACACACTGACACTGTGATACATTAAATCCAGAACATTGCGATTGTCCTTGGACGTGTGGGACATTTTTTGGATGCAGACAGACATTTTTAGCAACAATTTCTGGATATTCTTTTTTCATAGAGAGATATATATCATGTTTTATTAAAAATGCTCTCCAAAAAAATTTAATAAGCTACTAAATTAAATATAATATATAACATAAAGTGAAACTAAAAATTCAATTAAAGTGCTGTAAGATGTATCAAATAATTATACTAAAAGACTTGATCTAATGAGTTTGTTTGTAATCTTTCAGCTAAAAATAATGATTTTTTTTTGAAAAAACTTTAAAATTGTTATTAAAAATGTTTTTTATTTATTCTTATTTTTTTTGCTGAAATTAATACTATATTTAGAGTTGTATTTCAAATTTTTAATACTAGTTTTAAAGCTCAAAATATTCTAAACCTCTAAAAAAAAGATATGAAAATGAAATTACATGCCATCCAGTAATTATAAAAAGATAGAATTGGATCAAATAGTAGTAGCTTCACTGGATGGCATACAATAATAAATAGAAATTCAAAGATTAGTACAGTTAATGGTAAAGCAAAATATATTAAACAAGATGATGGAAATTGGGAAAAAGTGACTCAACACCTATAAAAGTTGCTTTGAAAATGTTAAATTGTTAGCTGAATATTTAAATGAGGTAACTATTTTTACCTAATTGATTTTAATAATAATATGTTATTATTTATTTATGTTATAAATTATTTTTATTTCAAGGATAATACTTATTTAAATTTTATGGAATAACAAAAGATCAGAAACTAAAGAATTTATAATGATTACGCAATTTGCAGAACAAGGAAATTTAAGATAAATATTTTATGGGAAGAAAATTTCTTATTTATTTAGAATAGTAGATGACCTTANAAATTTACATATTTTAGGATATTTATATAAAGATTTTTATAGTAGAAATATATTNTAGGTTTCTTATATTTCAGATTTTGGATTATCTGGANCATAAAATCAGATAATAAATATATATAATATAATTATTTTTTTATAACTTGAAATACTTCATAATCGTCCACATTAATACTACTTGGTAAATTAAGTGTGGGATAAGAATATGGAACACATTTCCAGTTACCAGNTAAATTTAAATCAGTACTGAACACTGGTCCACTACCCGCCCAACATTGTATAGAAGGGTAAGCAACNCCATTACTGTAAACTACTTTTGCACTTTGAAGATTTGTTTTTTCCATAAGTGAGAATATAAAACTATCTTTTGTATACTTAATACCATTACTTAAATCCCAAAAAAGTGGATTATATCCTCCAACTATTTGTTCTGAATTTTTAATCTTTAGTACAACCATAGTGGCTCCCTTATTATCACATTTAGTATGAAATGCTGCAGCTGTATTGCCATCTCTGCTAGCTCTATATAAAAGATTAAATTCGTAAGGAATATTTTCAATATTTTTTCTCTCGATTCTATCAATCCAGTTTGCAAAAAGTACAATATGTTCTCGATTAATTATAATTGAATTTCTACTTGTGTATGTTGGTTTATAACCAGGAACCATGTGAAACTTTAAGATATCATCTCTTAATTCTTTAGATAAAATTTCTTCATAGGGTTTAACTTTGTTGTAGTAATCTTCAGTCGATATGTCATAAAATCTAATTAAAGGAATAAATTTGTAAAGAATCCCTTTAAAGNAACTGATATCATCTTGAGTCCATTTAGTGACGTCTTGATTAGGTGCTTGTTCTTGTGCTAATCCCCATTTAATTAAATTTTCCCAAATTTTAATTTCTTTTAAATTNAAGTCATCGCGTTTTAAAATAATTTCCAATAAAGGAGCAGATAGTTGAGTAAATTTATCAGAGTTGAATAAAATTTCTGGTTCAGAACAAATTTTTTCCAAACAAAATTCTTGTGATTTAACAAGAGGTTTGCAATAATAGATCATTTGAAGAATTCCAACTGGGTCATTTTGCAAGAATTGATGATTTTTAATAATAAAATCTTCGGTAGATTTAGTCAATTGGTTCAACATTAATTCATCAGAAACGATCATAAGATCTAAAAGCTCGTTTCCAGTTTTATTAATATCAATTTGGTCAGTGTAAATGTACCTAAAAAAAATAAGAAGGATAAATTAAAAAAATGGCTAAAAATTTATTAATGTAGTCAGTCTCACTCAGTCACTTACTTAAGAATATCTTCAAAAACCTTAGGAGAAATATTTGGCATTTTAATTAAATATTTTCCATCTTTTTTCTCGATATTTTTAGCAGAAAGTGTTTTGTTAAAATATTCAGATCTACAGCGCAAAATATTAGAATGAGCATGAAATTCTTTAAAATTAGGTTTTTTGCCAATGTGAATGATAACATTATAATCCGTTTCTAATTTGAGTAATTGTCCAAGCGCTTCGGATAGTCCGGATTCAAAATTATATGACATATTTTTAACTCAAATTTATAAATATTGTTTAAAAAAAAATATTCAATAAAAATAAAATTAATATTTTTATGCAAGAAAACTTACCATTTTTTCCTTTTTTGAAGATCTTCATTAATAATTCTCCGAACTAATTAGAATGAATATGTCATGTGACTTTAAACACGTGCATAATTACTCTAATACAGAGACCCGGAAAAATTCCGATATCAAATCACATATCGATTTAATTCCGATAACAATTTTACTAATTATGGTAAGAAACATTTGATAATTCTAGCCTGCTCACGGCTTAATGCGAGCTGATCTAGTTTGTTCTAGTGACATGGCAATAATTTTGGCCAAAAATGATCGAAATGATCGGCAATTTATCGGTTACCATGGAATTTTTACAAATTCCATCACGATAAAGCGCAATAATGATTGGCCAATTGTCACGTGTCGGAATGAAATTATTATTCATAAAAATTCCAATTTATTCATTTATTATAATAATGGAATTTTTCCGGGTCTCTGCTCTAATATTCGGTTCTCCGCAGAAACCCGGAAAAATTCCGATATCAAATCACAAATTTTTATCACGATAACAGCAAAAATTCCGATTTTATTCTGATATAGATTTTACTAACTATAATAGTTATTTATTGCTATTTTGATTATTGAAGTACATTAAAGTAAGAAATTTAAGTGATTCTGGATTTAAGTTTTGTTTATCATAAAATTTTATTATATGCAGAAAAACTTCTTTCTACTGCACAAGAAGAGATTGGTAGCCAAATATAATTTCGCGCAATTTTTTCTAAAAGAAGAAGTTGTAATGAAACTTTATCCCAAAATTCATTTAGTTCAGAAATTCAATTGATATTAATATAAATTGACCATTCCTGCATAAGAAATATTGATGGATCATCTAGTTCTCTAATAATTTTGTGAGAATAAATATCTCGATTTGATAAAAATCGTGGATCAAAAACTTGAACAGCCCTAAATAATGAACGTGCAGGATGTTGAAATACATGATCTTCAAGCCGCATCATATGCTTGTTGAAATACTGGACAAAATGCCGTTAAAGGGGAATTAAATTTTTGTAAAACTGAATCAATAGTTGATCCAAAATTAGTCATAGTTTTTCCTGAAATTATTCGTGCTTCAAGCTGTTGTAATCTTTGCTCAATAAAAGGAAATATTGGTTTAGTTTCTTGTTGAAAAAAAATCAAGATCAGCCACAAATTGTTGTTCATGTTCCTGAATAAATGCTAAATAAATTTCAACACGCTCATTAGATTGTTGATCCGTAAAAATTGCATTTATTTTTTCAACTATAGATGTTGAATTTTCTTGACTTTCTTCATTATAAAATCCGCGAACATATACATAAAATGCCATACGAAACCAAGTATTCCATCTTGTTGTGTTAGACAAAGGTATATTTTTTGGATTAGATAGTCCTTGAGTTGAAGATATGATATATAACGTACTTTTCTGCTTTTACTATTTAATATTTGCAAGTAATTGATGTACGCCCAGGCTTCTCTAAAAATTAAATATCAATAAATTGTTTTAAAAAAAGACAATAATATATATTAAATATAATGTACTAACCCAATAATATTTGGTATATGTGCTAAACAAGGCAAATGGATTAGTCGTGCATTAGTGGTTTTAATACATCACGATAGCATTTCTTCATATAGGCTGCAGAGTCTGATGCAACTAGTTGTGGTAAATTAAAAGGAATTTCCCATTGAACTAAGGTTTGAATAATAGGTTGTCCGATTGTACAATTATTAACCCTTTCTAAATAATCAACATGAACTAATTTTGTTGTACCATTATAGCTAAAGTATGTTGATTACACTTCGTGATCTACTATGTTTCATCTATAATGATTGAAACTCGCTTATTACTAAAAAATTCTTTAAGTTTATTAACATGACTTTCAAATAATTTCAGTAAATATTCATGGCGCAAAGTATCTGATTTTGGAATAAATCCACCTTCAATACAATATTTATGTAACCAATTTTGAAGTTTATCTACTTTTTCTAACGGAATATCAGCTGCTACAAATGCATCTACTAGATTATATATAATATTTTTTTTGTTTCAGATGCATTAATAATAGTTTGAATAGTTGGTTGCCTTGTTTTTGTTTGCTCTATTTTCATTTTTTTATTACAAATATGTGTTTTAGAACCTATATGAGCAGTAACTGTGTTTTTTGTTTGAAAGTTAATGCTATGATCATAAAAACGACACATGAGTTTTCCATTATCTGCAAAAAAAATCTTCAGAAAATTCTTGCACACGTGAAAAAGCAGTAACTATAGAAGTAGGCGGCATTTTATTAAAATTTTTTTGTGATAAAAATTTATCCCGTTGATCCATATTTATACCTAATCATCACGTGTCGGAATAAAATTATTAAAATTCATAAAAATTCCGTTTTATTCCATTATACGGCAAAAATTCCATTTTATTCTTTTATTATAATAATAGAATAAATCCGGGACTCTGGTTCTCCGATAATACAAAAAGTTTCTCGTAATCATTAGATAATTCTGCTTATAATTTTTGAAAATAAAATAACAAGTAATTAAACACGTTGTAATATATGTAAATTTGACGAGGAAATGAAAAAATTTTTGCAAAAGCGAAAATAGTTTTTTACAAGCAGCAATTAAGTTTGATTAAAATTATACTGTATGTTAAATCTATTAATCAGATTTCGTGTAAAAAATTTTCTGTTATTGATACAATTGATACAATTGTAATTGAATTTTATTTACTTCTGGCTATAATTGAAGAATATATAATAATATAAATTTTAGGTTTAAAAAATAATTTTGAGAGTAGTGGAAATATCACATTAATACATAATAAATGTTGGACAATTTTACATATATTTTATCCAAGATAACGTTTTAAAATGTTAAATATCTGATATAATAGTTATGATTATTTAATGCTTTTCTTTATAAACATCCATAGAGAAATTAAAAAAAAATTAATAAAGAGATCATGAATCATGATCATGTGAATTATGTGATATTACACTAATTTCTTACTCTTAAAAATTTTGTTTGAGTTCCTGAAAACATACATTAATTCGGTTGCTATTACGTTGGATCTCAAATGAAAACTTCCAAAATAATGTTCCTTTCTTAATGTAAAATTATCAAAAATTTTAAATTGAAATATCTAAAGAAAAAGAATAATAAACTTTTTCGATCANTCNGCCAAAAAAATTTATTAGCTGCACGCATTTTTTCAGGACCGGAATTATGATAATGTCAATTACATAAGTAATAAATTTCTGGCTGACATTATCATAAATTGTCCAAAAAAGGAAGGATTTACAAGTTTTTTTGAAAGTATACACTTTTAATCTATTTTAAAGTTATGGCTTAGAAAATCGTATTTTCATAAAATGTTGCATGTGTTCATCCATCTCAATTACACCACAATATTATATATTTATTTTTTTAATAACATAAAATTAATTAATGTTAAACAACTTTCATAAAAGTTCTTTCGTTAACTAAAATAAAATAAATGTGCATAACGTTTGAAAAATTAGTGAAATTAATGAAATATTGTAAAAATTGTCTTAATAAGTTTGAAAGTAACTTTTCTCCCAGCTATCTTTCTTAAAGTTGTTGCATATTACTTAATTTATCTTGAAGTAGTATTTCTTCTCTTTTCTTTTATTTGCTGACATTGCTTCATAAATGAAAAGGGAATTCTAATCTAAACCAAACCGCAGATAGGAGAGATACTCGACTATCTAACCGGTCTTTCCTTGCCTGATATGAAGAAGACCTCATACACAGTATAAGGAAGATAAGTGAAAGTTTAAAGGAATTTAAAAAGAAACAAAACCAGCCAGATAGGAAATACTCGACTACCTGACTGGACCCTCCTTGCCTGATACAGGAAGACCTCATACAGTATAAAGAAAGTAAGAGAAAGTAAGGTTAAAGGGACTGAGAATCTAGTTTTTAAATTTAGAGAAAAAAAAATGGGGTAATTTTGATTTATTTGTTTAGAAGATACTAGATTTTATGAGTCACATAGTAATTTTATTGTGTTATCATGTCACGCGAAATATCAGAACCAATCATATTTATAAAAGTCAATCATATGAATCTATTCATAAAATACTACCATTGATCGCGTGTGCAACTGATACAACTGATAGATAATAATCTAACTCAAATAAATATAAGTATTACTACACATTTTTTTTATACCATTTAAATTTTGGTGTAAATAATGAATATTTTGCAAAATAATAAATGATAAATGATCTTGACATCTTTTTAAAAAACTATAACTGTTTTAAAAAAAAAATTATTATTATTATTTACTGGTTACAAAGAGGATTAGCTCAAACTGAAAAATGGAAATAAGTATTACGTCATGTTTCCTGATCATGCTGATTAATAAATAAACTTAAAAAAATTGATTATATTAAAAAAATTCAATTTCTAATGAACATATTAAATATTACGAATATTTAGGCTTTAAAAATATAAAATCAATAAGAGATAGTGCATTTGGAAGCATTTTTTGTGTTAGCTGGCAACTCTAAATGAAATAGTAAAAGTGGTTTGAGATTTATAATCCATGATTTCCGCATTTATATTTTATATTAATAAAATATTATTGTATTCTATATATTGTAGATAAAGAAACTGGTAAGAATAAATAAAAATGAAAACAAATTATATTTATTTTGTCAAATAATCTAATTAACTTTTAATTATTTTTTTTTTGCTTTAGATTTAATTCATCAACTGAACAATTATTCTTTGGTTTGGAATATATTGATGGTGATACTTTACAAACCTATTTAAAAGAGCATTTCAATAGGACCCCGAAATATATATATAGGGGTAGGGTCAACAAACGCGTAGCCATAATAGTGATAAATATTGAAGCCAGGTTTTGATTTGCGTATTATTTTGGCTTTTTTTGGTTAAAGTCAGGTATTCATAATGCGTATTTTTAGTAATTTTTTTNAAANNNANNNGNTNAATTTGCGTATTTTTAGTACTAATTTGGCTGATTTATATTTATTATATTTATTATATATAAATAAATTGTTTAATTTTAAATAACAAATTTATAACACTTATTTGAGTATTTCATATTTCAAAAGAAACTTTTATTTCAAATTAATTATCCTAAAATGTAAAGTTGGAAACAATTTACAATTTTTATTTGAATAAAAAATTAAAAACCCATTAAACAATGTTTGAAAAATAATAGCCTAAATCATATGATAACTAGAGGTCAGATGATTAATTTGCTTATTTTTCATGATTATCTGATGTTAAGTACTAATTTTGCGTAGCGATCATATAAAAAACCCTTGCGTAGAGCTATTAGTAAAAAATTCAAAAGTCACCTTACCCCTATATATATATTTCGGGGTCCTATTTCAATGAACTTGAATGGAATAACAAAATTAACCTAGTGTTACAATTAGTAAGTACTATCTTGTATTTACATGAAAATTGTGATTTGGTAAGATAATTTTTATAATACAAATTATTGTTACAGAACATTATAGTAAATTAATTATGATTTTTTTAATATGAATAAAAGCATGCAAATAATATACTTAGTTGTACATCAAGGAATCATTAAATTGGCAGACTTTGGTTTGAATTGCTGAAACATTAATTAGGACATCTAGAATGTTTGGTATGATATCTTACATGGATCCAAAAAGTTCCAAAAATCAAAATAATGTTAATGATATAAGTAAAAATTATGTGTTAAATAAAAAATCTGATGTATATAATATTGGAGTTATTATGTGGCAAATTTTAAGTGGATATCAAACATTTTATCCTAAGGTATGAAATATGATGAGGTGAAAAAAAGAAAGGTTATTGATGGAACTCCTCGTGTTATATTTTATTTTAGTTTTTATAAAAAATGAAATAATAATTTATTTATTTATTTATTATTAAATAGAATGTTGTAATGGTGAATCAGATGAGCACAAGAAGTTATACTTCTTGGTAATTCAAATATGATTAAATTTAAAAGCAATTTACATATTTATGAAGCAATCTATATAGAAAGTAGAAATATTAGCTAATTTATTAAGAATATTCAACCGAGAAGCAGAATCATCAACTGATACATTTAACTCAGTATTTGATAATATAAATCACCCTTTAATGATGATAATTTAGAAGCACATTTGCTCTCATTAATATGTTTAAGTTATTCACAGGTGTGATAATTTTATTAACACATCTCAAAAATAAAGATGATGTAACCAATCAAAAGAAAAAAGAAATCTTTTTTGAAAAATAAGAACAAGAATAGAAAAACATGACATACAGTATACCTTATTACAAATGCAAATATTTCTATAGCCCAAGGTCCTTTAATGTGATTCAATATAATCATAATACTCTACAAAATAATTTTATATACTGTACAAAGAAGTAAAATTGAATTGTTTTTCAAGTGCTTCTGGTTTTCTGCTTAATTAAAATTACTTTGTATTACATGTTATTAAATTGTCACCATATAGAGTATAGTATATTTTTTATATTGCTTTATTGATTTTAATAAATGTATAAATTATTTCAAGATTTTCCTTTAATAACAGAACTAAATTAAATAAATAATTTGTTCTTGTTTATTTACAAAATCAGTCTTATAATGTGTGATTTATGCTTGCAAAAATACTATATTACACAAAATTAATATTTTTATTTAATTAAGGTGTTGATACTATTCTAAATTTCTTGACAAAAAAATTATTAAAAAAACTTTTACAATCAAATGTTCATTTAAAAATATTAAGCTATATATTAATTAGAAATTACTCTTTAAATAATTATAATATTATTTATATTCAAATGTAATCTATTTTTTAGATTGAACCTTTTTTAGTCATAATATATGTGTTCTTTAACTCTTCTATGTGTTAATGGTATTCCTTATTTGTTCATTTTAATTAAACTAATTAAAGAATAAAATTAATTTAAATTTTGCCCTGTTTCATAAAAATGACTCTTCATTCTCATTAGAAGGAGTATTTATTGTGAATTCCTTCATCTCTTATATCAGCATTGATTCTTGGTCCTACCACTCATTCAATCTTCAATCTAAAAGATTTTTTTTTAACATTAAAAATTCATCCAACATTCACAACAATTATAAATTTCTGAATCTTTACCCAGTTTCCAAAGTCATACAGTTTTTAGAACTTCATTCTCCTCTGTCTTCCATCTACCATGCCATATAGCTGGATTCATTGTCTTTGTCCAAAATAAAGATATTGTTGTTCAGTATGATCCTCAAGACAACCATATAAATCAACAGCACGAACTAATATTTCATCATTTTTTTTATCCATTTGTGTGATTCACTAGCATTGTTTGAAATAGTTCACTGTAGTATGGTCTGATATTTGATTCCAATGTGATTATCGTCAATTGTAATTAGTATAATGTGCAATATACAGTATCTTCATATTTCTACAGCCATCTCATTCATTTTATTAATACTGGAAGGATCATGAGTTGTCCATATTCTTTGGATATCTTATTTAAACATACTGTTTTATTAAGAGTCTATTTTTTGATTAGAGATGATGAAAACCCTTCATTTTTAGCTAATTTTATCTTACAAGTTATAAAGAAGGAATTCTAATCTAAACCAAACCAGCCAGTTAGGAGAAACTCGACTATCTGACCGGTCTTTCCTTGCTCGATACGAGAAAAATCTCTATATACAGTATAAGGAAGTTAAGAGAAAGTTTAAAGGATGTTATTAAAAAGAAATCAAACCAGTCAGTTAGGAGATACTCGACTATCTGACCGGTCTTTCCTTGCCCGATACGAAAAAACCTCTATATACAGTATAAGGAAGTTAAGAGGGAATTAAGAGTATGAGTTTTTAAAAATGATTGTAAAATAAAATTAGGATAATAATAACTAAAAAATGCGAAGTAATATTGAAAAAATGGTAGTATTTATATATTTTAAGAATATTAAGAATATAAAAATGAGTCAAAAATATTAAAAGCATAAGCTCATAATGATTAATTTTATTAATTTGAAATTTTCTATTTTTAGACATAGTTTATACTTTTATATGTCACAAAATTGATTAATTACATAATCTTTTTATTTATTCGTATGAAAATTTGATTTTTCACTTAGTTTCAAAATGAGTCAATCTGTAACTAATTGATAGACTATGCATGATAATAAATTACAGGACGTGGCAATGGAATGAAATCCGAAATTATAAAGAAGCTTGAGGATAAAAAATTTGAACCTTCAGTTGGTGTTTTGATCGGTTGAAGATAAGAACAATAATAAAGAGGCTGGCACTTCTTTATCAATAATATTCTAAATAAAATAATGCCATTAAAAAAAATCTGATTAGATAGGATAAGTTTCAGAATATTTTACCCATCTCAGTTCATGCTCTCAAAACTTTTTGAATAATGGGATGCTGAAATTTATAATTAAATAAAAAAATGACTAATCAACAGCGTTATCCAACAATATATTTATTACCAAATTTTTAATTTTTATACATTGAAAACTTCCAATTACCTAAGTCTGATTCATGTTCAAATCCAGCATCCTAAAAAAATGAAGAAAGAAATGTTAGCAAACATTTCTAGTAACAATTAAATAAAAGAGCAAAAAAAACTCCTCCTAACTTCCAATTACCTTGAAGTCCAGTTCATTCAAGTCCGCGTCTAAAAAATGAAAAAAGAAATGTTAACGTTTCTAAAAGAAATTATATAAAAGATCCCTTCCCAACTCCCAATTACCTTAAAGTTCGGTTTGTTTAGGTTCACGCCCTAAAAAATAAAGATTTATCTGGCTGAAACAGTTTTTTTTTAAAAATAAAGTCATTAAAAAAAAACCTTTTAAAAAAATATTTTTAGATTGATCGGATATCTGTTAATCATTGGATGTATCAGATTTATTATTTTATCAGATTCTGATAAACCATCCAATCAATCCGATGGCTTATCGAATATTTGGACTGACCGGATTCAGATTGCACCTCTAGCTAATTGGAAGCGCCAAATAATTGAGATTACTTGTAATTACTTGTGATTACAAAGCAGGCATTAAGCTTTATCTTTCTTTTTATTATTGTTAAAATACACTTTTTAGTATTAGAGTCTTTTTTTGTATATAAAAGTAATAAATAAATAATAAAATATAAATAAAATAAAATAAAATTTTAATTACATCATGTATCCTTTTGAACAAGGACTATTGGGAATATTGACAACTTTTTATAACAAATACATGTATTTTTGACCAATAACTTTCAAAAGAAGTAATTGTACTAAATAAATTACCAACTGTTATCACTTACAAATTTTCATTAAAGCAAGTTTGCAAATCATCAAGTTTTTACTCTTAATTAGAAATCTCTAAGTCAACTAATTGAGAATTGAAAGTTAATTGAAGTAAAATAAAAAAGATTAGAAATTGTTAGATTAATTACATAATAGAAATAATTTAGGCACAATACTGTACCTTCATTATTTTCAATCACCATTAAGATATAATGAAGTAATAATAGATGAATTAATTGGTTTTGATAAATTTTTAAATGTAAATGTTCTACTCGTATATACAGCATCAGAAACTTTTTCATACGAAATTGAAATATTTGGTATCTCCTTATCAGCCTCTTCAAATATAGCTTTAATTTCTTTTCCTTTATATCCAAATTCTTCATTTTCTTGATATTCTTCCCAATTATTAGTAGACACATACAAAAAAAACAATATATCATTTAATTCATTGGCTGCTGGTCTTTGGTTTGGATTAGCATTCATACATTTATGAGCTAATTCCTTATAAATTTCAGGAGTTCCCTTTCCAAATTCTGNCCTAAGTCCATTACATATATCTAATGCTAATTTATAATCATGTTTCCTATCATAAAAGGGTGGTTTTCCAGATGATAATTCGGCCATGATTACACCAAAACTATAAATATCAGAAGATANAGTATATGGTTCTTTATTCAAAACTTCTGGAGCAATATATGGCAATACTCCACATATTTTATCATCTGATTTTTGTTCATTTGTTGGTCCAGATAATCCAAAATCTGAAATATAGGATACAACATCATTTTGAAACACGGTTTGTAATATATTTCCACTATGAAAATCTTTATGAAAATATCCTAATCGATGTAAATTTTTAAGGTCAAACACCAAACTATATAAATAAAAAATCTTATCTTTCCATAAAATGTTATTAAAATTACTTGAGAGAACATATCTTAAACTCCCTTTGTTTGCAAATTTCATAACCATCATAAATTCTTTAGTTTCTGGGTCTTTGGTCATTCCATAAAATTCTATACTAGTATATGAGTTTAATAAACTCCAATGTGTTTTAAGCTATTATTTAAATTTAAAATTATATAGATCAATTTAAATCGTTATTAAAAATTAATTAAAATAAAAATATAAGATGTAAATATACCTCATTTAAATAATCAGCTGACATATTCTGCGATCCATTTAACCTTTTCAAAACAACTGTTATAGGTTCAGGTTCTCCTTTTTTCCAACTTTCATCATCTTGTCTATAATATTCTGCTCTACCATCAATCCATGTTGCAGAATAAACTTTGGCAAATCCACCTTCACCAATTNGTTTTATATCCTTAAATCTATCAAACGGAACCCATTCAAGAAATAATGGATAAAAGGAATCAATTTTTGCATTATAAATTGTATCCTTGATAAATTCATAAATATCATGATTTTCACTAGTCAATCCTTCTATTATGTGACGAGGAACACATTCTTTACACCATGGATAACAATTTTTATGATTGATGATTACTGAATTATCAGAAACCCTTAATTTGTTAAATTCAGATTCTATTTGAATTTCATTATTTAAACTCATTTTTATAATTTTAATTCGAAAAATTTGACTTGTAAAGGGTTGTTAAAAAAATTGGGCTTATATATATTTCAATAAAGATAAAAAAAAAAGAATTTGAAAATCGGATGACAATGAACTATTTTTCAGAATTTTGTTCTACATGTACGTCATTTGCCACAAATATAAATGGTTTGTAAATCTAATATATTAGGAAAAAAAGAGGAAAAAAAAGATTATAAATGAATTTGGTGCTTTATTTAATGGATGTATTTGTTAACTTAATTACCATAAAATGGTTATTTGAGAAATGAGACTTATTACATAGAACGAATGAATGTGTAGGATTTTGATTTTTGCCAACATAAATAATGAATCATTTTCAATTCTTACTAATTTCTTGAGAAAATCAAAAATCATTTATCGCCATTTTCAAAATGATATGTGCAATCACTGCAATGTCGATCATCTGATTAAAAAAACCCGTATACTTTAATATGTTTCACGTCCTTTTCTAACGATTATCCAAGATTTCCTGGTAACACTTGCGTTAACAGGTTTGTTTACAACTTCTCCTTGAGTTATAAGTCAGTTTATTATGTATAGTTTTGAGTTCACGTTAATTTTACAAAAATTTTTCTGAACCAGATTTCTATTTTGAGGAATTCTCCACTAAATATAGAAGTATAAAGATTTAGAAAAAAAATTTTTACATCGTAATCCAAGAAATTCTTTATTGATACAGTCACTTTAGAATAAATAAATATCAAAATCTTACTTAGGGCAGTCAGCGCTATAGAGTATCTACTTATCTTAAATAATAAATATGTCTTTTAAATATGTAATAACTGAAATTTATTTTAATATCCATACTGTAAGATAAAATTCATAAGTGGCATCCTATTAACATAGCGGGCTTTCTAGAATATTTTGAATATTGCCGTTTATTTGCCGGTCATTTTTCGAATTTATCACATGTTGCAAAATGCCTATAATTAAATTCTATATTAATGTATTCTCAAATCTTATCAATGAATTTATTCTATTTTATATTTTAATTAATTATATTTTTATTTTTACAGGTTTGTAAATGTATTGGTAGTTAAAAAAAAATGATAATTTGATAATTATAATTTAAGAATAATTATAGATATTTAAATTAAATTATTAAATGTGAAAGAATGTAACATTTGTTCACAAAAATTGATAAATTAAATGTTTAAATAAAATAAATGTGATGCATCGTTAAAAAATTCCTCCTCCAATTTACTATTTATATCTTCATCCATGGAAACCACCTCAACATAATTGTCTTCTGTAAATTAGCCTGGTTTTCCAAATAATCTTCTTCATCAAAAGCCATATTTTAAATTATTCTGATAACCATCACAGAGATATTTGTAGCAATATGAACACTACATGATAAAATACCATCTGGTACTTCTGATGGTAACGTACACATATTCCAATCGCAAAGTCTATCCAATCTGGATAGATAAGATAAATTCCAACCCATTGGAAGAACCTTTTAATCCACAATTTTACCAAGAGTTGATAAATTAAATTGTCAATATTTTCCTGACCTTAATTTTTGTTCATTCACAATTTTTCCGGAATAAATCTAAACGAAAAATTGTAGTCTTTTTTTTTCTAAAAATTCCAACTGCTTTGCTGTAGATAATATTATGGCTACTTGAAAAATTTTCATTAAGTTGCTTCTACCACGTGCTTAGTTAATACTTTATCTTTTACAGATAGTAATCCTACAGTATTATGATTCGTTGCAAGATAAAATTATCGCATAACTTGATAATACAGTATTTCATTACATCATGACATTACAAAATCATTTCAAGGCCAATATATTAGCCGTAATAAACAAGGTCATTTATTTTATTTTACAGTTAAAATGTTTAAAATATAAGTTATAACAATAAATTAAATTCAATTTTATGATATAAAAAAAAAAAAATATTAATTCCGGCGAAATTATAATTTTGGCCAAAGTAAGACACATTAGTTTTCTTATTCATTATTTATCCTTTTAAGAAGCAATCAAGCATTAATACTTTCTCGTAAACATTTAAGATATTTCTTTTTTAAAGACTTGAAAAACTTCGTAATCATCTACATGAAATTGACCTTTTGGTATATTAATTTGAGAATAAGAATAAGGATGATTTCCTAACCAAATACCATAATTTTGACAAACAAAATCATGACCACCACCAAATGTAGGACCATATCCATTATAACAAAATATTGAATGTTGAGGATTTTTTATTCGACCTAATTTAGCTGTTTTTAAATTATTTTTATCAAAAATTGAAAAAATAAAACTTTCAGAAGTAGATTTATATGTATTACTTCCATCCCAATTTAAAGGAGTATAACCACCAAATAATTGTTCTCTATCCTTAATTTTCGCTACTATTAATGTTGGACCTTTGTTATCACAATGTTCATGAAATGATACAGCATCTAATCCATCTTTTGAACCATCTTGACTATTCCTATATAAAAGATTAAATCTATATGAATATTTCTTTGTATCTCGTAATTCAATCCATCCTGTTAAAAGTTTTAAAATTTCTTTATTAATTAATACAGAATTTAAAGTAAACCGTTTCGGATTTCTTGATGGAGGAATTTCAACATTTGGTTTAGCATCAGCAACCATATGACATTTTAAAATATCCAATAATAATTCTGGAGGTAATAAATTTCTATACGGGATCACTAATTTATAAAATTCTTCAGAAGTCATATCGTAAAATCTAATTAAAGGAATAAATTTATGTAATATCTTTTCCATATTAATAAAATCATTTTGAGTCCACATTGAAATATCTTGATTAATTGTTTCATCTTGTGCGAGTCCCCATTTAATTAAATTATTCCAAATAATAGTTTCATCTAATAATAAATCATCCCTTTTTAAAAGACATTCTAACAATGGTCCTGATAATTTAAGAAAATCTGGTGATTCAAAAATTACAGCCGGTTCTTTAAATAATGCATCTAAAGAAAAATTCCATAATTCTGTGAATGTTTCATGTTGATAAATTAATTTTATAATTCCGATTGGATCATTTTTTAAGAATTCGGTTTGATGTTTAATCAAAAATTCTTGTATATATTTTGTAAATTTATTTAAACCAATTTCATCTGATGCTATTAATAATTTCAATATTTCAGATCCTTTAAATTCAAACAAATTAATTGTTCCATAATAAATAAATCTGAAAAAAAATACGAAAAGTAAAAAAAAAAAATTCTTTTTATATAAATTTTTTTTTTTTTTTTGAAAAAAAAATAAATGTATAATTTACCTTAAAATGATCTCAAAAATGGATGGTAAAATATTTGGTTTCCTTAAAATAAATATTCCATCCTTTTTTTCTGCCCAATTTGAAGAAAATGCTGTTCGAAAATAATCAGACCTACAACAAAGTATAATAGAATGCGCGTAAAGTTCTTGTACGTTTGGATCTTCTCCTACATATATAATAACATCATAATTTTCTTTGCTTTCGTATAATTGTTGATAATCGATTATTAAATCTTTCCATAATGTTATCGACATGCCAAGAAAAGGATCCGCCATGTATTTTCGGGGAAAAAATTTTTTTATTGTTATTTATTTATCATTCGGAATTATTTTGTTCCTTTCCGAAACTTTACCAAATTTAGATAAGTTGTACCACATTAAAATTGCCGTTGGTACAATCTAATAATACGAAATGATTGGCACAAAAAGTCGCGAACTACATGATCTACACATGACAGTACTGTACAGTTACTACAATACATTCAATTATTTGTATTGGGTCCATCATTGTAATTTCACTAAGTACGAATAAAGATTCAATTTCTTATCAAATTGAGATTGGATCATTTGCTCTTCGGATATTCAAACATGAATAAATTAAATCATTGCAGCTTTGTATTGATAATTCTAATTCAATTTATTTATTTTTGAATTAAATTTAAAAATTTAATTTCTCTATATCTATTGATTATAAAATAACAATTATAATAATTAAAAACGTAAAAAAAAATTCTATAAAAAAAAAAAAAAGAAAAAAAAAGAGACCAAAAATTAGAAATTAATATTCAATATTTTCTTTTAACTACTTGAAATACTTCATAATCATCAACGTTAAACTTATTTGGAATGTTCAGATTAGGATAAGAAGATGAAATTGAAACCCATTCACCATTTGAATTCATCGCTAAATCATTACTCTTCATCGTAGTATTATAAGCACCAAATATTGGCCCCCATCTACGAAAACATCGAACAGCACGTTTTGTATCAATTACTCTACTAATTTTACCTGAATTAATATTTTTATAATTTTCAAATAAAAATATAAAACTATCTGATGTCGATTTACTTCCCCTCCCTTCCCAATCTAATGGATTATATCCTCCAACCAATTTATTTGAATTTTTAATTTTTGCGATTATAATGGTCGCTCCTTTATTATCACATCTATAATGAAATGAATCACCTATAAATCCATCTCTACTTCCACGTAAAATAAGTTTAAATTCATATTGAATAAATTTTCTAGTTTTATAAATTTTATCATTTTGACTTATCCAATTTACAAATAACGAATACAAATGATCTCTTTGATGTGGTGTTATGATGGAAGAATCAAGTCCAACGTTTGAAACGGAATAAAATTTCCAAATATTTTTTGATACTAATTTTAATAATTTTTCATAAGGATTTATTTTATCAAAATAATCCTTAGTGGAAATATTCTGAAATCTAATTAAAGGGATATAACTACCTATTGATTGTTTCATTATTTCAATATCATCTTTAGTCCATTTTGAAGGTTCAAGTTCAATATTAGGATTTTGTGCATGGGCATACTTAATTAGGTATTTCCAAATATCGATTTCTTCTAACGCGAGGTTATCCTGTTGAAGCAATAACTCCAATATTTGTGGTGATGTGATTAATAATCTTTCATTTTCAAAGAACTTTTCTGCTTCTTGACACATTATGTTTAAACAATAATTTTTTAATAGTTTAAATTCTTCATAGGGAAGAATAAGTTTAAGTAATCCCATTGGGTCTTTATTTAAATACTCATTTTGATTTTCGATAAGATATTTCTGAAGATTTTCGACAATTTTATCGAATCCAAGTTCATCCGCTGCCTTAAGTAATTCTATATATTGGGTGCGTTCGATTTGACTAAAATCTACCTTTCCTTTATAAATATAACTTTTTTTTTTAACAAAAAAAAAANAATAAAATAAAAATTATTTAATTACTATCTTTCGTAAAAAAAAAANAAAAAAAAAAATTTAAAAGAATTACCCAAGAATTATTTGGAATATGGTTCCAGAAATATTTGGTTTCTCTAATATATACGTCCCATTCTCTTTTTTAGCCCAATTAGGACTAAATGCTGCTCGAAAATATTGGGAACGATATCGTAAAATAATCGAATGAGCATGAATTTCTTTAATATTAGGTTCTTCGCCAGCGTAGATTATAACATTGTAATCATCTTCGAAATGTTGCTGATAATCAGCGGTTATATTTTCTTGATAAATGACCATTATGAAATTAATATAAGGAAGAAAAAATTGTTTTATATTAATATTATTGGAATTGCTTTTAATTGTGATGCAAGAAAAAAATAATTCATGCGGTTCGATTTATTTATATATATTATTGTCGAATTAAAAGGTTGTAAAATAAGGAAATTCTCAAATGATGGAATTTTATTTCCACATGTTATATAAAAGGAAATATCTATAGTTTTGTCGACAAAAACGTTAAGTATGTACAAGGATTACACGAAATTGTGCTCAGATTTTTTTCACATTGATCCCCGATAGTAATGACAAAGCGTAATTGTAAGTAAACAAAGACAAAAAAGACAAAGCGCAGCTCATTGATTATTATTAGACGTAAAATCATTGAAAGGTTGTCTTTATTAGAAAGTCACGTACAATCACGCTAAAGATCCATAAGAATAAGTTGAATGACGTCAAAAGTTATAAAAGTACAACTTTCATGAATGTTCTTACAATTAATAACATAAAGATATCAGAACTCTTTTTATTATTTATTTATTTATTTTTTAAAAAAAAAAATTTATTTCTATAATTTAATTAAAGAATGTAATAATAAAATTTATAATTAATAAAATTATGTAATTGTTAAATGTGTAAATGGATTTTCAGCCGTTTTCCGGATAACTCCATGACACAAAACTTTTCTCTTTCACTCTTTCAGTTATTCTCCTCCTGCATTTATTGTCACAAATCCCTTCCAATAAAGTAGATTTATAATTCAAATTTTCTTTCATATTGATCCAACTATTAAGAGATTGGTTTTCCATAATGTCGGAATTTTAGAATCCGAATGTTTTTTATCAAAAAATGCATGTTACTACGCCTAATTACGGCTTTGTATTACGTTCATCACACGGATTCACAATAATTCTGCCGGATGCAAATATAGAAACTGAAATGTTAATTTGTGTCAAAATTTGTCATTTTTAAGAAAGATCTAGAAATTATGTATTACATTTTATTTTATTGGCGCAATTAAAAATACAAAGTTTAAAGAACATCAATAAAGTTGAAATACAGTATATTACTATATTTTAAAATTGTAAATCAATTTATAATTATTTAGATCGAATCTAAATTATTTTTCTTAATAACTTGAAAAACTTCATAATCATCTACATGGAAAGTTTTTGGTGTATCGAGTTTAGAATAAGAATCCGAAACGCACTTCCAAGTGACATCCCCTCCTATAAGTAAATCAGGTCCATTACCAAACTTACAATTGCCTATAATTTCTTGATCTTCTTTATTATTGTTAATTCCTAATTTTGCTGTTTCAATTTTTCTTTTATTTTCAAATGAGAACAAAAAACTATTTTCTCCATTCTTCCAATCGCCATTTTTATCCCATATAAGTGGATTATATCCTCCTACTAATTGTTCTGAATCTTTAACTTTCGCTACAACCAAGGTCTTTTCTTTGTTATCACATTTTTCATGAAATGCTTCAAGACCCATCCCGTCTCGACTAGCACGATAAAGTAAATTGAAAGTATAGGGCAAGTTCTTTCTATTATAATATGAAGTATCTTTTTTGTCAATCCAACTTGCAAATATAATAAAATGTCGATAATCGATCAAATTTTTCGTTTGTCTAGGAAATTGTTTACAATCAATTTCTAGATCCTTGCTTGAACTCAAATGAAATTCTAAAATATCGTGAATTAATTTTTTGGGTAACAATTTTCCATAAGGTAAAACTTTATAGAAAAAATCATTTGAAGATATTTGATAAAATCTGATTAAAGGAATAAATCTGCTTATACTTTCTTTCATTACCTCAATATCATTTTCATTCCAAAATTTGACGTCTTGTGAAATATTAGGATGTTGTGCAAGACACCATTTGATTAAACTATCCCATATTAAAATTTCTTCTAAGCAAAAATCGTCTCTCTTTAAAAGTATTTCCATAATTGATACTTTTAATTTAATAAACTGATCGTAACCAAATAATATTTCAGGTTCTTCACAAATTTTGTCGATATAAAAATTCAATAAATCTGTATTCAATTCATGTTGAGAAGTCAATTCTATAATTTCTACCGAATTTTGGTATGGAACTACATGTTCGTGTTCGATCAAATAGTTTTGAATGCAATGAACCAAAGTTTGAATATTAAGCTCGGCTGCAGCTGTCACGAGTTTTAGTAAATTAAATCCTTCCAATCTCGTCAAATCAATCTTTCCGCAATAAATGTACCTATTTTTTTAAAATAACAATAATAATAACAATAACAATTAAAAATTAATAATATTTTTCTAAATTTATTATTAAAGTCAATAATTATTAATTACCTTAAGATAATTTTAAATAAATATGGAGAAATATTCGGTTTTTTTAAAATAAATTTTCCGCCCTTTTTTTCAACATTTTCATTAGATAATTCCGCATAAAAATATTGTGACCTAGCACATAGAATATTTGAATGTGCGTAAATTTCTTTAATGTTTTCATTTTCACCGACGTATATAATTGTATCATGTTCTTTGTCATTTTCAAATAATTTTTCATAATCATTTACAAGTTCTTGCCAATAGTCGAAAGACATTTTTTTTAAAAAAAAATTGAACTGTGCACAATAAATACTTGTTGATGATCATCATATGACACAATACTAATATGCTTTGTGCGACATAAATTTACGTTTTTAGCTTATATACTGTTATAGATAATTCGAAAGTAAAATGTTGTTAGATTCATTCAACTTCTCAACATTCTTTTTCTCTTTATCACGAGTTTATAATTTCTCATTGTCAAGTGCCTTACAAACACATCAAAGCTAAAGAATAGACGTCACGTCGTCACGGTATATTATTTTTATAATTTACTTTTAAAAAGTTTTTTCCCAGCTTTAACGAAACAATCGATATATCGATATCTGATATACTTAAAAAAAAAAAA